>CM071627.1:21438507-21637739 GCA_036419045.1 Scirpophaga incertulas | reverse complement strand
AGATTAATGGCCGTTCACATCAACCTTGTCTTAGCTTAGGTGACTCCTAAGAGACATGCTGCCTCACTCTTTTCAGTTAATATAAAAGGTGACAGCATGTCACTTAGGAGTCACCTAAGCTAAGACAAGGTTGGTGAAAACGGCCATAAGAATATTGTGTGGTAACTTGTTATAAAAAGTTATACATTTCCCCAAGAATGAGTTTTGTGTTTTATGTAATCTAAAATTTGGAACAGCAAGCTTATTTTTATTTCTTGTATTTAATTTATGAATATCGCTATTCTTAATGAAATTTTTGTAATATTTGTGTACATACATTATATTTTTATAGATGTACTGCCCCGCCAATGTTTAAATGTTAATTTCTTTAAACTTATCCCTAAGGGAATCCCTTGGTCTTAAATTATATATAGCTCTATGATTGCTCTTTTTTGTAGTATAAAAATACTTTCAATGGTGGCAGCTGATCCCCATGACAAAATGCCATAAGACATTACACTATGAAAATAACTAAAGTAAACTAACCTTGCTGTTTCAACATCAGCTATACTCTGTAAAATATAGTATGGGTCCTGTGACACATGTTAAAATGGCTTTGCTAGAGAGGTGCTTAGTAATTCGAAATTCGATTTTTATATCGAATCAAATATTATAATTGATTCGGTATTTTTATACATGTTAGAGTTACGAAAGCTGGTACAAAATCAACTTGTTAATGCGTTATTTTAATCATGTATTTTTAACCTATATTACTGAAGAATTTAATCCAAATCCATTCAATACATTTTGCCTAAAAGGAGAGACAAAGATACGTGATACTAAATAAAACGAATACTATTGAAATGAAGATATTTATTAATCAGAGTCCGATAATAAGGTGCAACCTAAATTCTGTTTATTTTCAGATTCGGACTCGTTGGAACAATCTCTTAGATTTATAATTAATTTATTTTCCCTGAATTGTCAAAATGTACGTCACGTTCCCAGTCTTCATTGATTAAGCGTTTGGTTCTTTCTACTACACTTCTCCAGTTCTCTGGTGTAACATTATTGCACGCATCCTTTAATAAACCCATAATTTTATTAGCAGTGAATGGAGGTTGGGTATTATTTCGTGCAGCATAACCTGTGAACAATATTTTACTTTATAATAGTCGGTGAATTATAAAATGTTAGGCGTAATATAAAATTTGATGAATAAAACTACAAACCTTTTACTTCGGCCCATATCATTTCTATGCTGTTATACTGGCAATGATAGGGTGGGAGACGGAGAACGATATGACCATAGGACTTGGCGAGCTCGTCCACGATATATTTTCGAGTGCTCGGCTTATTTAAATTGAGAAGCCTCAACAGCTCCAACTTTAACATCGAATTATCAGCCTCAATACCCTGACAGAGGAGCCATTCTATGATTTCACTCTTTCTGCTCGATGTACTGGGCGGTTTGTTTATTTGCACGGAATGATAAGGTGCATTATCCATTATTATCACATGTAGCTCATTCAAATTGGCTAGCAGTACCATAAACCATTCTTTAAATTTTTCAAAATTCATTTCTTCGTGATATTCAACCGACTTTACCGACTTAAAAGCCATTAAACAATTGGGTACAAATCCTTCAGCTGTCCCTGCATGACATATGATTAGCCGTTGGCTTTGCCTTCTGGTACCTTCGTAACAGATTTCGCTGTATTATCAGTCCATGTTTTTGATACCGTATGATTGGCATTTAACCATGTTTCATCTAAAAAAGACGACTTTATCCAGTTTTCTATTTGTCTTGCTTTTCGAAGGAAGTCACAGCGTGCAAGAGCAATGTCAGATCGTTCCATCAGACTTTCTTTTGTCCGACTTTTGGTATTTAAATCCACTCTTTTAATACTGCAGATAAAGAGGGCAGGGAACTTTTAAATAACCCGATCATCGAGAGAAGTGCGAATTTTCCGAAGTGTTGGTACTCACTGCGTGCATAGTCGTGTTTTCATTTTCTTTTTCAACATAAATTAATAGACACGACATATGTCATCGAGTGTGACTGGCCAGTGATGATCGCCACAGTACTCCCCCGGCAGACCGTGACTACGGTCGATAAAAAACTGGAAGTCTCACTCTTCTACTACGCGCTGATGTCTTCTTAACATCATCATGAGGCTTCTCCGGAACTTCTGTCTCTCTGGTCATGTACGCTGGTTTGAGCCTGTCAATTGAGACTTTGACGTTTTTGGCATTGACTTCAATGGTAAAGTACTTTGGTTGCTTACTCACAACCTTGAAAGGTCCAGCATAAGGTGGCTCTAGCGATGCTCGTACACGATCTTGCCGTAGAAATACGTGAGATGCTGTATGTAAGTCTCGTGGTATGTAGAAAGATGACGTGGTATGCCAAGAGGTTGGACGTGGTGAGAGCTTTGCCATGCACGCGCCAAGTCGTGTCGCGTACTGGGTGGCATCAGCCGTCAGGTAGTCGTCTTTCGGAGACAGGAATTGTCCAGGCAAGCGAAGAGGCTCACCGTATACTAGCTCGGCAGGAGAAGATTGGAGGTCATCCTTCCAGGCACTACGCATGCCTAAGAGTACCAGAGGAAGAACTTCGGTCCACTGTGGAGAATTATGACACATTATGGCCGCCTTGAGCTGGCGGTGCATACGTTCAACGATACCGTTTGCTGCTGGATGGTAAGCTGTTGTACGGAAATGGCGTGCACCAATGAGCGCTGTAAGGGTCTTGAAGAGATGGCTCTCGAACTGGCGTCCACGATCAGTCGTAACACGTTCTGGGCATCCGTATCTGGCAATCCAACCAGACACGAGAGCAGCAGCACAGGTCTCAGCAGTGATATCCCTAAGTGGATACGCCTCAGGCCACCGTGTAAACCTGTCGATGACGGTGAGGCAGTACCTGTAATCATAAGATAATGGTAATGGTCCTATGATGTCGAGGTGTATGTGAGAAAACCTCGAGGATGGTAGAATGAAAGGTGAAAATGGTGAAAAGGTATGACGAGAAACCTTGCATTTTTGGCATTGCAAGCATTGCCTTGACCACTCTCTACAGTGCTTACGAATCCCTGGCCAAACAAATCTTTGTGCTACCAGTCGTACTGTAGCTGAACATCCAGGATGGTGTAAATTGTGCAGCATATTAAAAACTTGTTTGCGGAACTCGGGAGTGATGTACGGTCGAAGTGTGGGTCCCGATGTGTCGCAGTAGATTGGAATGCTGCTGTATTCAGTTGATACTTTCGACAGTCTCAAAGCAGAACCATGCATCAGTAATTCCTGCAACTCCGGGTCTTGTTTTTGAGATTTTGCTAGCAACTGGTAATCTAGAGTAGGTACACCAACCTGTTCCACGCGCGACAACGTGTCAGCCACAACGTTTTCTCGTCCCGGTATATATCTAATGTCCGTCGTAAATTGAGAGATAAAGTCAAGATACCGGAATTGTCTAGGTGAGCACTTCTCTCTGTTCAATGTAAATGTATAGGTAAGTGGCTTATGGTCTGTAAATATTGAGAATGTACGCGCTTCAACCATATGGCGAAAGTATTTTATGGCTTCGTACACTGCTAACAACTCCCGATCGTATGGGCTGTACTTCTTCTGTGAGCTGTTGAGTTTGTGAGAGAAGAATGCCAACGGTTGCCAGTCATTGTCCTTTCGCTGCTGTAGCACGGCTCCTATAGCCATATCTGAGGCGTCCGTGACTATAGCAAGCTCAGCTGTTGTGTCAGGATGTGAAAGAAGTGTCGCTTGAGTAAGAGATAACTTACACTGCTCGAAAGACTCTAGAAACTCCGGTGTCATCTCAATAGGTTGAGAACCTTTGATCCGTGGTTCAGCGAGTACATCCGTCAGCGGTGCTTGGATCTTAGCTGCGTTAGGTATGAAGCGACGGTAGAAATTAAGCATACCTAAAAATCGTTGCAACTCTTTGATTGTACGAGGTGGTGAGAAATTCTGAATAGCTGCAACCTTCGTCTCAAGAGGCTTCGTGCCAGCTGCTGAAACATGATAACCAAGGAAAGTTACTTCCTGCTGGCCCAATTTGCACTTGGAAGTGTTGACCAAAATTCCGTACTGTTTCAGACGTTCAAATAATTGCCGCAGATGTTCACGGTGCTGACGTGGAGAAGAAGAAAAGACAATTATATCATCAATATACCCGTAGCAGAAATCGAGCCCCAGAAGTACTTCATCGACGAATCTCTGAAAGGTTTGAGCAGCATTCCTCAAACCAAATGTCATGTACGGAAATTCGTACAAACCAAAAGGTGTTGTGATGGCAGTTTTAGGTATGTCAGCAGGATGTACAGGAATCTGGTTATAGGCCTTCACGAGGTCGATGGTGGAGAAGATGGAAGACCCAGACAGCTGGTAAGAGAAATCCTGAATATGACGAACGGGGTAGCGGTCTGGAACAGTTCTGGCATTGAGCGCGCGGTAGTCACCACACGGCCTCCATCCATCATCCTTCTTCTTCACCAGGTGCAGAGCAGAAGACCAAGGACTCTCTGAACGTCTAGCCGTACCATATGCAAGCATGTCCTCAAACTCTTTCTTTGCAGCTTGAAAACGCACTGGATCCAATCGTCGAGGTCTACATGACACTGGTGGGCCTGGAGTCGTTCGTATAAAGTGAACGGTGTTATGTTTAGGTGGTGAATGAAAACCTGCAGGTCTCGTAATTTCCGGGTACTCACGTAATAACCAGTGGAATTCAGTCTCACCGGAAACGGCCTTAACAGAAGCGATGATGTCGTCAGTGGTACCGGAAATGGTCGCTGGTACAGACAGGGTTGTGATACCATCAACAAGGCGCTGGTTTCTGCAATCTACAAGCAAATTGAAATAGCTCAAGAAATCGACACCTATTATTGGCTTAGAAACATCTGCTATTGTGAAGTTCCAAGTAAAATCTCGCCTGAGTCCTAAGTTGATGTGAAGCAGAACAGGTCCATAAGTATGAATGACAGTGTTATTAGCGGCGACGAGATCATACTTTGACTTAGTACAGGGCGTCCTGACGGCAGATCGCGGAAAAAACACAAGTCTGAGCCAGTGTCCACTAGGAACTGCATTTTTGAAGCGCGGTCTGTGACGAATAGGCGGCCCGTTGTAGTGTGGCAGTCATTGGCCGCTACTTCCGACTGCCCTGGTAGTTTTCCGAATGGTAACTGCATGGCTGTTTGCACTTATTTGCTTTTGCACCGAAATTAAAATGATAAAAGCAGTGTGGATGGTTAACTGGTGGTTGCTTTGATCGTGAACGGCTACGTGAGCGATTGTACCTCTTCGATCGAGATCTCGAATGTGAGCGTTCTGCACTCTGCAATCGTGTAGTCAGCATAGCTACCTGCCTGGTCAGCTCCGTAATCTGCTGCGCCATCTCGTCCATAGGAGCTGCGGAAAAAGCTGCAGAGGTGCTGGCTACCTGAACCTGTGGTGTGGTCGGTGCGATCTCGTGTACCTTATCAGCAATCTCTCCCAGTTTGTCCGCGTGAAGGTCCATTTGCGTAGCGATGACCGTCTGGATATTCTGTGGAAGTCTGCTCGACCACAAAGTAACAATAAAATCAGTCGGTACCGATGGACCGGCCAGACCAGATAAGTGACGCAGAAATTGCGAGGGCTTTCGATCACCGAGCTCCTCATGCATCAAAAGTTGTTTTACGCGCTTTTCCTGCGAAGCTGAGAGACGCTTTATTAATTCATGCTTCAGTTTGTCATATTTGTTAGTGTCGGGTGGTTTCGTGATAACATCTTTTACCTCAATTGCATACTGATGGTCTAATTGCGCAACTAAATAATAGAATTTTGTTTCATCTGACGTTATCTTGGACAAAGCAAATTGAGATTCCACCTGCGCGAACCATAAAGCAGGCTCTTCAGGCCAAAAGGGCGGTACACGAATTCCTACACGCAATACTTCATCTTTGACTTCTACTTGACTCATCGTAAATAATAAAAATCGCTCACCGTTATAAATTTAACAAACAACCAGTTATGTGCTTGAAATTTCCCAGCAGTAGTCGTTTCAATTCAAAAAATAAGGTCTTCTGTGTTCCTTCGGTCGGGGTCACCAGTATGTAGTATATATGTATAGTATGAGCTTGAATTATACTACATCAATATTTATTATCGAAAAATATTAAAGAACTTAAGGAAAGTAAGCACAACACGTAACATTACTATAAACAATTATATTGGCAAAAAACTATGTACAGAATATAATTTGTTAACATCAGTAAATTATATATCAATCTCTAAGCAAACCGGCAGCTGTCATCCTCGTGTCATCATTTCTTTTTCAATATAAATTAATAGACACGACATATGTCATCGAGTGTGACTGGCAGTGATGATCGCCACATATCCATAAATGTGATTCCTAATAGCATGGACGTCAAAATTGTCTGGCTTTGTGACGGGATGCATTTTCTTCGTTTTTTGTTTGGGGTTGACAATTTGTTTTCTTCGATTGAAGATTCGCCAAATTTTTCTATTGTGATTCGCGACAACCGTTGATTTGCCAATGCTAGAGCGTCGGCTACGCGATCCCGGACATTTTGTAGAGGCAATAACGACCCACCATTTTGTAATTCTCGTTCGAAGTAGTCGCGTAAATTATAAACAAATTGACGCGTCTCACTGTTCATAACAGTTTTCTTCGTTCTTTTAGGCATGATGCCACAACAGAATGAAAAAATTTAATAAAAACAAAAACAAAAAAAATAACAACAACAGCAACAAAGATGATAAAAATGAATAGTGTAGAACAAACGTATCGCTCGGCTGACACACTCGTACTGACTACTGATTAAGACTGATCAAGTGATAAACTGATTTACTTGCAGTGTTGCCAAATTTAAAAATCTAGAATTTATATAAAAACACGAAAGATTTATTTATTTATCTCTTTAGAGTCATTGAATTAAAAACGTATCCTATTATGAGTTTCAAATCAATTATATTAGATCATTTATAGTTGTTTATTAAACATCGTAACTCGAATACTGTCAAGCGTGTCATGGTAGCACCCTTGTATAAGATGCTGATGTCGATGCAAATCAATCGAAGATGCCTAATTGATTGGAATCGCTGACAACGCGGCGATATTACTATATTATTACTTTCTTTGATCATTCTACGTCGTACTCTAACATCCATACGATGTAGATGATTTAGTTTGAAGTTAGTTTTATTCTACATCGTAACCTAACATCAGTACGATATAGATAATAGTTTTTATTCTACATCGTAACCTAACATCGGTACGATGTAGATAATAATTAGCTTGTAATTTTTTTATTAAATAGTTTTTAAAATCAATTTTGTTTTTTTAGGACCTCTGATTGCAAATTCTAATTGGAATTCATATAATTAATTCAATTGCTGTTATACCCCATCACTGGCTAAAGAAACCATAGAGGTAACCTTGCTGCAGCGTTTAAAATAAATAATTTTTTAAACTCGTCAACAAAAATTGTAATGGAATCTTAATATTTTCAAATTAATTTATTTCTAGTAAAGGTTTTATTTGCAAATAATGTTTTTTGTGATTGTTTCAACCATGAATTTCACCTTTGAAACCTCATTTAAATGGTTAATCAATAATGGCCGCTAGTACAATGTTATGCTGGGTGGAAATACATCAACTCATGCTATATTTTACAGAGTATAGAAGCCTTATTTTTTTAACAGCATACGCAGCTGAGTTAAGTCTGCTTGACAGAGCATTAGTCGCTTACATCTTGCTCTGCTACTAATATTAGTAACGCTCTTCAGCTAGTCAATTGGAAATGGGCACATTAGTACAGACATATACAGCAACTTCGACTCTTACAAATTGCTATTATTATGATATTGTGATTGATGTTTTTGAGTTAATTATGAGCTAGACGTTACAACTTCAAATAGATTGCTATTGTTCTATTGAAATCTCATGCACACAATGTAATGTCTATACTATTAGAATATTCTAGAATTTTCTCAGAACTTGCAAGTGTATGTAAAGTTTTAATTTTCTAACGTCTATACTATTAGAATGCTCTAGATTTTTCTCAGGTCTCACAATTATAAGTAAATTGTTATCTTCTAATGCAAATGTGCCCATCTGGTAGTTTTCAAGTTACACTCATGCAATCTAAGCATCTGAATTTCAATAATACATTTTTGCATGCATGTATAGAGTTCAAGTATGGGAATATTGAACACCTCTAGATAGTCGGCATGGATTGCCCTAGGCACTGGGGAAGGCCGACATGTACGCGGCTACGTATGCCTCGCGGCGTGTCGACCGGGGCAGCGACGGGGGAACGTCCCGGATCCCATGCACGAAGTCCCTAGGCGGGAGTGGCACCGACGGATTGTGGCGGCCTGGCGTGCGCAGCTAGAATTACGGATCTGCTCGCGCCAGCGGTCCCCCCCCCCCCCCTGTTAACGTTACGTAACATTCGAGTGATAATTTTACCCTAAAGTCGCAAAAAGTTATGTTATAATTGTTATCCTTGGTATACATAAACATTAAACACTAACGAATACTGACAACGAAAACATTAAATGACGCACAATACAATCTAGGGAGCCCCTGAAATATAAACGAAAAAATCAGCCAACTTGCGAGAACCATAGAAGTATTACTACAACAGGAATGAGCACTTGATCAGAAAAGTGTGCCGAGCAGGAAGAAAGAAGTGTACCTACCGTTTGTGTCGTTCTAACATTGGTAACCACACTATCAACAAAACGAGGATTTTCATTGAAATATTTATCTATGATAGAGATACTTTTAAATCGCTTTCTCCATCGCTATGTATGTCTAAATCTTTAAAACTACGCAACGGATTTTGATGCGGTTGGTTTTAATAGATAGAGTGAATAGGAAGGTTTATGAAGTTGATATGTATAATGCATGCACGGTATAATATAGAAAATACTGATAAAGCGCTAGTTCTTATGTTCACAATTAATGTGAATAGGTTTTATATTACCTATAAGTATGCAGGACAAAATTGTATGTAACTTTGCGCAGTCTATGCATACTTATCTGCTTATTGCTGCAGCTTGTAAGTGCATTGCTAGATTTATCTCGTCAAAGGGGTCAAGCGGATTTGCTGAACGCTTTTACAACGAGGTTTTTTTTTAAGAGATCGAATCAGAAATGAGGAGAGCAGTGGATATCTTCCGACTGATTGATGGTTGGATGGATGAAGGCTTTTATCTCCGTGGGTGGCGAAAACTATTTTATACTACTAAAAATTACTGCCTAAAATATCTTCTAACTTTGTCAAACTTGACGATCATGCTAATAAATGCTTATCAGCATGACCGTCAGGCTTGACAAAGTTGGAAGATATAAACACGGGTTAAATTAAACACAGTTATTTAAAACATTTTTTATTTTTTTTTAACAATATATGCCGATTAAAAATGGTCGTTGAAATTTCGAAACGTCAGGTTTTTGTAAAATATCAATGTGTTTTGGATTCAATACAAAATCAATACTTATTTATACATTAATAATTTTACTTTTTCGAGACATTTTCATCACTATGACCTAAAAAATATTTTAATTTAAGCAAGAAAATGGAAAGATACCTCAGGATAGATATGACACTAAACACAGTAGAAATAATTAAAAAGAATCAATATCAATAATACAGTAATCTTCAAACCGATATGACAATACATGCGAACTTATCAAGATACTTTTTTAGCGGATGCCTACGTCATAATATCTACCTGCATGCTAAATTTCAGCCCGATCCGTCTAGTGGTTTGGGCTGTGCGCTCACCTTTGAGATTTATATATATAGATAGATTATTGGTAATTAGTACTATCGCGTGATATTTCAACACCGTCAATTCGACACGACACTCACCATAAGTAAAACAGAAGGTACAGCATTTTCTTTTAATACACTTCGAGCCACATCAACTTTAAAACATTCCGGTTGGAAATGTTTACTACATATGACACTACTTTTTTATATTGTTAGCATCTTCTCCGATAGCAGAAATCCACAGTCTTCTTATATCTTCACTCGTTGGAAACCTTGAGTAAATACAAATATTATTAATAACAAGTTTAGTTTAATACCGAACACTTAACAATAAATTGAACGCACAGCAATACATTAAACTACTTTTTCCGGTATCATATGTCTATGGGATTAAAGACTACATTAAAGTGAATAGATCCATGAGTTAACGTGTCTATAGCAAGAAACTAATTATTATGATTGCTAACGCTAAACTAAGTTTGTCTATATGTTCACACATAAACAAATAAATTATACTATAAGAAAGTCCATAAGCAAGATATAAAATGCGGACGGAGCCGCGACAAGTCAGTATAAAATTAAAATATTGTAACATAAGCTGCCCTTAACAGTTATGAAAATTGTAACAGAACGCCAAGGTTTCCAATACTATATTAATAATAGATCTAAAACTTACCAACCCATGTTCCATTGTAAGCAAACAATAAAAATTATGTTAATTTTATTAATAAAGTTAATAATATTACTGTAATTTTTCCAAAATCATGGTCACTCTATCACAACGAAAACAAAATATCCATTGCCAATAAACCATTAACAAAAAAAAGAAAACAAAATATCTTACTTGTGAAAAGATAATCCGCAATCTGGGTAATATTCCTGCTTGCAGGATGCCACAACACAAAATCTCACCATTATGGCAAAGAAAATACCAGAAATATCTCCTATTTAGAAAGAAATACGCAAGATCACAGAAAAACAGTATTACAGCAAAAGACACCAAACAAAAACGATGACATATGGACTCGATGTTTCTATAGTGAATTCTCCAAATCCTACCATTAGTAGAAAGTAGACACTTTAGGTGCTCCAAGAACTTTTCTAAATATTTGAAATAATAAAATAACACCAAATAAAATGTTTCCGTATTTTTTTTTTGTGGGGTTAGTTCTTATGTAATTTAAATAAAGTCGTAATTTTAAATAACAATATTTTTGAGTGCTCATTCCTGTTGTAATAATACTTCTATGGCGAGAACACAACAAATGACGACCACAATCGAGGGATTGCCAATTTGGGAGATTTAATTCCCTATTTTTTAATTAAAAAAGAAAATGTTACTTGTAATGTAACGTGTTGTAATAACGACCCCTCCCGCCCTTGTAACGCATCGTAATGTTTTACGAGACGCCCCCTCCCCCCCAAATTGCGTTACGTAATACTTGAATGGCCCCTAACCAAATAACGCAGGACCTTCAAGACCTGCAAGCGGCGGACATGGTTGTTTCGGTGAGTATCTGAGTCGAATAGGGAGGGAGGTCACGACACGATGCCACCATTGCGCATCCGACCTCGACTTGGCCCAGCACACGCTGGCGGAGTGCCCCGCTTGGGACTCCGAACGCCGAGTATTGGTCGAAGAGATCGGGCAAGATCTGTCTCCGCCAGCGTTGATTGCGGCAATGCTGGCGGATGAGGGAGGTTGAAGGGCTGTGGACTTGTGTCAAGCGGTGATGCTCCAGAAGGAGGCCGCCAAGCGAAATCGGGAGATGGCCGATCCCGCTCGAAGGCAGCCTCAGGCGAGATAGCCTGGCCTGAGGCGCCGCCACGGGTCGCTGGCAGGCGCGACGCAGTTCGCGCCCGTGGAGGCGACCTCACCCCCGGATGGTCGGGGGGTGACGTCGTAGGAGGTTGGAGGGGAGGAGGCGGCAAGATCACTCCTCCCCGAGAAAGGCTCCCCTAGCGCACCCAGGGGAGCAAAGGCTGGGGGTTCTCAGATGCGACACTCGATCCTGCCCGCCTGCTGCGGATTACTTGCTAGCCTGCTGCTGTATACTTGGCAGCCTACTGCTACTTTGTCTGCTTATTACCTGGTATCCTCCTTCCTTTTCCATTTTTTTTTATAATTGTAATTTCGTTTCTAAGTTCTGGCCGTGCTGTAATAATATTCCTTTTAATATAATAGTTTCTTGTATTTATCTTTTTTTTCTTTTACCTTTCCCTTTTTTGCTCCGTAGCCTTCCGCTACGCGACAACAATTTGATAACAACATAATTTCGTTTCTTTCGTTTTTAAGCCAAATAAAAAAAATAAGTATTTCTTATATATGTTTATTTCATTTCATAAATAACAAACGCTATTAAAAATATGATTATTTGCTATTCTATTACATATAAAAACAAAATATATTAAATAAGTCAATTTAAACAATAACCACATTTTATAGTATACAGGTGGAATTTTTTAAGTGTTTAAAAGGATATACAGTAAGTAATAATACAGTAGTGTTTATTTTTAGTTAAAATCAAAGGGATTAATTGACTTAATATTGTTTCTTTTCAAAAACCAATGACGCAGTTTTAGTTTTTGCATTTCGCTATTCCTTACTTTCGGATTCCACCATTCATAGCTACTCAAAAAATTCAGTCTGTACACCATGCTCGAACAATTGAACCAGTAGTTTAGAACCAACAAGATCTATTAAATAGTTAAATTTTAACAATTATGACACGTATACAGATAGAACGGTTGAACCAGTAAAACTAAAGTAATTATTGCAAATAACATCTTTAAAACTAAATATTCCCATTACAATTTGAACGGGAAGTCAATAATATATACACCGGTGGGTGCAACTTTCGTGACTCACGGGGCTTTGTTTAGATTTCATAAGAAACTGTGATAGACTGATTAAGCTCACTTTGACCGCTGCACATTTCGTCCTATTTTAAAAAAGTAAGACTCGAAAAGTACATCGCGTACCGTTATTAGAAACCGAAAGGTTGGCACGTACTCCTCTTCTAATGCAAATCGTCAGAAGTTTTTCAGAACCAGTATCAAATAAAAATAATCTTTATTTTAATATAGGAATTTACAGACCTTCAGAGCTTCAGGGTTTCTTGCCTGTTCTTCTCGAGAAGGCTCTCCCAATTTCCGAACAGGTGTAGAGTCAATATTTTTTTTTCCTTATTCGTACGTACGGACAAGGTTTTTGTTTTTTTTAAGCTTATAAAGGTCTATGTTGAATAAAGATTATTTTTATTTGATTTGAGACATTTATTGACATCAAACCAAGAGAACAAAATGTTTGTTTTGGTGTTAACGTTACAACTACAGTATACAAGAAAAGAAATAAAAGTTTCACTCTGGATTCTGTAGAGAGAACGGAGTCAAGTAGACTAGGTTAATAAAGTGGAATAAATCGAAGTTAAATAAAAAAAAAATTCAATGACAAACATACCTTGCATATCATCGAGACATTTTATTTGTTATCGCAATCATATGCATAAGAAAGAAATGTCAAAAATAGAAATCTACAATTAGTCTATATCATTATGCCTATTTTGTTGACGTAAACGAAACATATTGTGCTGTCGAAATTGTTTGACCAGAGTTAAAAAAATATTTACTGCCATTATCGGAAATCTTTTTCTGTTCATTATTAATAGTACGAGATGACACGTAATTTAATGATACATTAAAACTAATTAACTCTTATAGTTAATTAGTTTTAATGCAAGTTTTTATGTTACTGATTTCCTTATTATATTGTAAGATAATAAAAATTACTAACTTGTTTAGTGAAGATTTTAGTTTAGATGGAAGTAGGACATATTAGACAACAATAACCTACAAATTTTCATTGAAGTTTTGTACAATATTAATATCCAGTTTAAATTCCATACTACATCAATTATACTATCCCACTATAGCAATGTAGGGCAGCTTGCTGTTTTACTACATTACTTAGGCTCTTAGGTATTACACTTTGTTGAAGTGTATAAATATTCATACCTGGGCAATTATATTATCAAGACATTTGCAACTTTATACTACGAAGGGCCGTTGATAACGTTCTTTTTTCCATTTTGTTTCGATAACATATTCTATTTTAGGTTTAATTTTATAAATCTCTATATCAGACAACAATTGGCACTTTTTCCCTCCAAATGCATGGACATCATGTGAACTTTCAAAAGTCTCGTTAATATTACATAACATGTAAAGTCTTAACTACATATTCATTATTAATTTATTTACAAATGAAAACTTTCTTCACGTACCTAGAGATTTGTTTTAGTAGAAATCTGCGAAGACAAGTTTCTGCTAAAACAATGTAATTACGTAGTTCAATAAGAAAGTAAATATCTACACCTATATTTAAATAATACTATTTTATTTTTAGTTGATATCTATTGTGTAAAAGTAATATACTTTTGTTTAATTATAATAAATTATATTCTTATTAGTTATATCATATTTAGTTATTTTAAACTATTCATAAAATTTTATACATTGAATTTGTTTAAGTACAATGAGCATCAAGGTCGTATATGATTAATAAATGTCATCAAAATCAATGAACTGACAAAAATTTACATCGTGCATTTATTTATAAACAAGTTGACAATGTTTGCTATTCTCAAACAATGTTTATTTAATATCCTCAGTACCTTTAGTAGTGTAAGTTGTGTGATACGAGAGACAACTCATTATTTTCGAATTGACATTTATGTATAATCACATTTACAAAAAAAACAAGAAGAGTACATAAGCTATCAAAACTCACATTATGGGATCACTATTGTGAAATGTAACATAGTAGAATAACTAAAATAACATACGAAACAAAGACTTTTCATTGTTTTAATATTGAGTAAAAGGCTAAGGTTTTACTTTTGTCTGTTAATATTATCAGTGCCTTGATAGCAGTACCAGTTGGTAATGCTACGAACTGCTATTCAAAGCTGGTGCTTAATGGTGGTATCGCTACATTCAAGCTACGTTGATGGGAGTTTGACTGGAGAGAAGTATTTCAAATAGTTGTTCATCTTCACTATCATACTGTAACAAAAAGAAAGCATTTTTATATTGCAAGATTCAGTTGCACAAATATTATGGTTCCACTATGAATCAAATTACTTTATCAAGCTGTTAAGATGGGTGTATAAAAGTTAAATGTTTTTCTAAACTAATGTTTAATTCAACCTTAACTTATAAAATAAAATTGTAATAAAAACAATATTCCTATAGACCCGTTCTCGTTATCATCAAAATATACACGGGAGAGCCATGCTTCGGCACGAATTGGGCCGGCTCGACCGGAGTGATACCACGGCCTCACAGAAAACCGGCGTAAAATAGCGCTTGCGCTGTGTTTCGCCGAGTGAGTGAGAGCACCGGAGGTCCAACCCCCCCCCCCCTTCCCCCGTTATTCCCTTTTAAAAGGCCGGCAACGCATCTGTGACTCCTCTGGTGTTGCGGGTGTCCATGGGCAACGGTTATCGCTTACCATCAGGTGGTCCGTTTGTTCGTTTGCAGCCCTATCCTATATAAAAAAATATATAATGTTTTGACTTGTAAAGATACCTGTTTTGTTCCTGTGGGTCTACCACTGGGTATAATCTTTACCTCTTTGTGTAGATAGAGGGGAGACCCAATTAGTTCATTCCACCCACCCTTAAGTTGTAAACATGTGACATAAGATTTAACAGTACCCAGTAATTTCACTGCCTATCATAGCATTTACACCGAAATACCGCTGTGCAAGCACTGTTATCTTGCGGTAGGAATAATTAAAACAAGGGTACCCAAACAAATGACTCTAATATAGTAGTTCAATAGGCTATTCTACAAATTTTTCAAATATTTTTTAAAACGTTCGCTTACATGCGATAGTCAAGTATTATTTTATTTTCGCATAATATTTATCCTGCAAGCAGAAAAAAAAGATCAAAATATTATCGTAAAATAAAGGCGCCAAAACGCCGACCGCCGTGTCTGTGACGTCAATTGTACTAAAATAAAGAAATGTCAAAGTTGTCAAACGCCGAAGATAGTAGTGATGTGCCAACACGGAAAAACAAAACTCGATTTAACGCGAGTTAAAATTCACATAACTCGGGTTGAACTCGAGTTAACAAGATGGAAGAGTTAATGTTTATTTTATTTTTGCCAATTTATTCTCCACCTTCGCATTAATAGTAAAAAAAAAATTAACAGACAAATTATATTTTTATCTGTTTCAATTCTTTCATGTTTTATATTATTTGTTTATAATGTATTGGAAAGAGTTATACTAACTAAAGTAAAATATTTTTTGAAATCGAATCATTTATTTATGTATTTTTGGTCTGTATTTTGATTATAAATTAATTTAAAATCACTATATTTTCAATAACAAGAAAATTAACTAATTACTATCCTAAAGAATATTCTTGCAGTAGTTTGTTGTTTTTTAAATTATATGTTGATATTTCAATTTTAATTGTACTTAACTTTTTTTTTTTCATATTAGAGCAGGCAAACGAGCCAACGGGTCACCTGATGGTAAGTGATCACCGCCGCCCATAGCACAAACAACACCAGAGGTATCATCAGCGCGTTGCCGGCCTTTCATGAATGTATACGCTCTTTTTTGAAGCTTCCCATGTCGTAACTATTCGGAAATACCGCGGCCAAAAGTTGGTTCCATAACTTTGTCGTTCGCGGGAAAAACGTACGCGAAAACCGCACTGTGGAGGACAGCCAACCATTAAGATGGTGGGGATGGAAAGCAAGTCCCCTCCGTGACGCACGATACAGGAAAACGGTTGGCGGCAGTATCCCAAACAACTCGTCAGAGCACTCCCCATGGTATATGCGGTAGAGAACACAAAGAGACGCGACATCTCTCCGCAGCGCCAATGAGTCCATACGACCACAGAGCACCGGGTCGTCGACAATTCGAACCGCTCTTCGCTGGATACGGTCAAATTGAAGGAGCTGGTACTGAGGAGCTCCGGTCCAGAGGTGAGAGCAGTATTCCATATGTGGCCTGACCTGTGCCTTGTAAAGTTGAAGGCGGTGGGTCGGCGTGAAATACTGTCTCGCCCTGCTTAGCACTCCCAGCTTTTTTGAGGCTAATTTAGCCTTGCCTTCCAGATGACAGCGAAACTGAACATCGCTCGATATGTCAACGCCCAGGATTCCGATGGTTGACCCGGCATCAAGGGAAGCGCCGAACTATGTATACAGTTAAATAATAAATGCTTATCTTATCTTATCAAAGTTTATGGTTGCGACAAAAGGAGATTTCTTAGCGGTAAACGCGCAAACTTGTGTCTTAGAGGCGTTAAACTGGACTAGATTTAGTCGGGCCCAATTCGAGACATGGCTGATTATGTCATCGATATCCGACACAAGCTTATTTCGGTTCTCAATGACGTTCTGATGTGGAATATTTGCACTTCCGCGATATAGTGCGTCTCCAGTGCTATCGTCTGCATAGCAATGGATACCGCAATTATGCAGTAAATCATTGATATGCAGAAGAAACAAAGTGGGAGACAGCACGCATCCCTGCGGGACACCAGCGTTCACGGGCTGGAGTTCCAAGCATGAGCCATCAACTACGACTCTAATGCTACGCCCAGAAAGAAAACTGGTGACCCAAGTGCAGAATTTCCCAGATAGTCCGTACTCTGGAAGTTTGCTAAGTAGAGCCCTATGCCACACTTAACAATTTATATAAAGGAAAACAAAACGAAAAATATTTTTCTGTCAATTAACTACCAATTAGTGATTAACAAAAATATATAAAAATCTTCATGTCATACCGAGATATGTCATAATCATGGCGGTCGGTGTTTTCGATCACGTGATATATAGATAATAAAACCTCGATTTTAAATTAGAAATATAAAATTAATCTTGCGTTTTTATGAAAAAATAATATAATTTTTGTTGTATGTAAACCAATTATGGTTTTAGTGATTTATTTGTCACTTATAAAATATTATTATCTTACAAAAAATATGGTAAGTACTGGTTGTTTCAGTTTACTTCAACCAGTAAAAGTAAATTAAATATCTTACTTTTTACTCCTTGAGACTAAAGTGTTCACGTACAGTGATACACAAGTGATACTACTAAATGGTAGTAGAATGATGGTCATGATTCTGACTTTTCTGTGCATACACAACTGGTACAGTAAATTACACATAGAACTATAGTATTTGACTTCGGATGGATCTTATCCTGTTAAGCAATAAAGACTGACTTCGTAGTGCAAATGTAAAGCTTGATGTGGTTTTCTGTATTTCTGTACTGGACACTTTGTCGATTATACATGGAACGGAAGAGTGATGTAGACTGAACATGGTTAATCACTTGTTTTTCTGTCAAACACTTTAAAAGTTAAATTTTATGTATGATGATATCGAATAGAAGTCTCTTATTAATACGTGAATCATTGCTATCGAATGACGAACGACAATAACAAAAACCTTGGCTATTTAAGTGTTTTTATGTGTCGAATCTTCAGTATAAATCTAGAAAACCCATCTCAAATATTGCAAACTAACTGCGTCGTTATTTACAAACTGCGCAAAACGGTAATAAGTTTTACATGAGTCAATTGAGCAGCCGTCAATAAATACAATTAGTTACCTCGTTCATTATTATTCACCAAGACATTATTAGATTATTCACCAAGGGTGTAAACAACTAAGACGAGTTTTTTTTTTAATCTGGATCAAAGCCAACGTCTGTTCACAAGTGACATTCTTCCGAGATGGATAATCGATTTATTAAAATCCTCTATAGAAAATAAGTAAAACTCATGCCGCGCATTTTAAATTTATATTACTTGTTGTCCCTAAAGAATTAAAAAGAAAACATCTTTTTAATCCTTTAGGGACAACAAGTCTAGTTAAGAAGCAGTTTATAAAAAAATTCAAGTCTGAATAGCTCTTTTCGAAAGTCACACAAATAACACTTACGTCGTCATCGTCATCCGATTCGTAGTCACTATCGGTGTTCAGCTGCGCGAAGAGTCGCTCTGCTTTGGTGCGCTTTGCAAGTCGCTTAGCCGTCCTGCCGCCGTAGTCGCGCTGCTGAGGCGCCACGCCCGGGCATTGCTCTAGCAGGTATTGCACGAGTCGCGTGTCGCCGCGCCTAGCCCCTATATGTAGAGGCGTCCACCCGGCCAAGCCTTCCTGTTAGCAAATTTCCTTGGACTTTAAAATTAGCAAATAAGCTTTTACAATTTTGCTTAACAATGGGCAGGCCTTGGCCTGCTCAAACAAATCTATCTCCAGTAAGTAACATCATGGATAGGTACATTGTAAAGAAGAGCAGTTATGCGAAGAGAAGCGACAAATTTTTTTAACAAAAGAGATATTTACTATTTTTCTCTATTGTCAAAATGACGACATAGTAAAGGACCTAGGGCTTGTTCTAGCTCAGATAATATCGGTTACCTGTTTTAACTTACTGTAAACAACAAAAATAGCACTCGTATGTCAAAACGTTCTGAGTACGTATAAGGGGTTGTCCATTAATCACGTGAGGCTTGAAAGAGGGGGGGGGGAGGGGTTTGATAAAAATCACGAAAATAACACAGGTGTAGTAAGATATCACGTGTATTTATTTTTTCGTCAAACGCGCGATTTTTAAACAGATTAGCAGCGCGACGTATAGTGTTATATCTTGACTTGCTGTTGCAACGAACGGAGGCAAGCAATCTAATCCGAGCAGTAATAGTCTAGCTAGCCTAGCACCAAGTTCGTCCTTCACGCATCCTCACGCGACGATCGATCGGAAGATCGAGAGATATTCTCTGAGAAAATGATGACACCCGAGTGGCTTGATGAAACCGACGTTGATCTTCAACAAAGCACACAGTGCAAACAACTGAGCTGCAAGATGCTTATCCAGTTGTTAGTTTTGAAGAATGTCTTGCTAATCCGTGGACCGAGGACTAGTCATAAACCTCACTACGTATCACCAAGAAGGGGTTAAAAATGCCAAAAAAAAAAGATCACGTGATTAATGGACGGCCCCTAAACTCAAAAACATCTAACTTTACGATAGAGCTGTCAGTTGACAGATTGCAACACCAGGGTTGTCAAATCCCGAAATATAAAAGGCCACCCTCGTAGTATTTAGGGCAGATAGATAGATACAGTGTCACTTTTTCCGCAATATGGATATTATTTTACTATATTTTTATAATAATATTGTATGAAAATTTTAGTATCTGTACTTAGTTTTAACAATTCTCAAATGAGTAGAAAATACATGTTTGAGGTATTCATATAAACAAGTCACTTACGTAATATTTAATTATAAGAACTGTTAATGTTTTGTAAAGTACAAAATGATATACACTTTGAGCCACAGTAGATATGGTAATATTAATAAATAATATTGTAAGAGGTAAAGTTTGTGACGTCGAATGTTCGATGTAATCTCTTAGTAGTAGGACATTAAAAACATTGCTTTACTATATATAGGGTAATAATGCGGGAGAAGTAATAAGCGGAAAGGGCACAAGTGTATCTAAGGAAAAGTTTATAAAATTCCAAATCGTAGGGGATGTTATAACTTCATTCTATTTCGCACTAGCTTGTCTACATCTGAGGTAATAAACAGTGTTATTATATTTATAAAAATGAATAAAGGTAAAAAATGTATTTCCTTTTTATTGATCTTACAAAAGCTCCCTACTCCCAGGTTTGTCTATTGAATGGAAAATATTAGTGTGAGCTGTTAAATATTTTTGTTTATTAATTTAAGTAAAGACAACTCCTTAATTATCGCCCGCATAATCCGATAAACCAGGTAACCGATATTATCAAATTAAAAACATCAAATCAATTATCATTCGACCCTTACATGGGTGTTTATATGAATGGTCTCGTCTATTTATCTCGTTCTACTATACGCTTTTACTCATTCTCGTTGCAGATCTATACGTCTGTATATAATAAATCTATGGCGTTAACAGATATCAATATGAGACTGTCTTTTTTTTCGTACGTGCATACGTACAAAAAAAAACTACTGCTGTTAGTGTTCTCTTATTTTTTTTTGTGTGTTGTGACGTCAGTATATGCCTTGTAAAGGTCATGTTGATTTTATTTATGTGTTTACTTTGAGACAGCTCTTACAGATCAAAAAAACCGTCTACTACAAAGCGCCTTATACGGAACAGTACGTGGTATACTGAGAACACTTTCCTCTGGACTATAATATAACAAACCTTTTAAATTTTCAAATTTACATGTTATCACGATATTGATATTGAGGAAAACAAGATATAGAAAATATGTCCTGAGCTAACCAAGCACGTTCTTGGCACAGTTAAATGAATGTTATTTAGATTGTTATAAAATATTATTGATTTTTTAATTTTATTGACTTTTCAATTTAAATACCAATTAAACCCAATTACTTAATTTTAGTTGAGACTACAATTGTGTATATCCTTACCCTGGCATTAATATCAGCACCATAGTAGACTAGAGTCTTTACTGCTTTCACCAGCCCTGTAGTTGCAGCCAAATGCACGCACATTTGTCCTGTAACAAACCATTGTCAATTTTAACTATGAGGTCATAGAAAACTTTAGGCATTTATTTGAATATTGATAAAGGCACCAAACATATTTTGATGTCAACGCTCTGACGTAAAACTTTTTACGAGCGACAGGTATTGCGAGCAACACAACCGGTTGAAATCTCAGATTACCAATTTTTAACAGTTCTTAATTGTATACAAGTTAATCTGTTAATCTTTATTCGAAGTATAGCCACGGAATACATCATAGTTGTGCATTTAAGACATTCATATTAAAAGATAATTGCACCCCGATAATGTGTTTTGAATTTAATTAAAGAATACGAATATTTACTAGATGCACAAGAGATCTGTAAATGGCATTGAGAAATTAAATAAAAATAGAAACGTATTTTTAGCTAATTATGTAGTCCATTTATTGTGTTATGTATGTTATCGAGGACTATAATATTAAAAATAAAATCTGTAAAACGTCAGTATATCAGCACATTGTAACCAGCATCGAATAATTGAAAGACGTTGGAGCTAGTCCAAGTAGTATCCAAGTTTATTTAAAGCACATTGCCAAAATTGTTTCACTCTCTAATAGCGATGATGGTTTATTTTTGCGTTTAAAATAGTTATGAATTTTCTAACTTTAGTACTTACCAATAAATAAGTTTATTAATATATAAAAAATTATATTGGATTAACTTATCGAAGCAACATTAACCTGTGTCAACTGAAAAATCTATATCACAACATTATGTTAACGTTAGCACTATATGAAGTAGGTATATCACATATTACCCCAGTGCACAGTTTTCGAAGAACTTTGACAAGAAGAAATGACAAAAAACTCTAATTATAATATTTGTTTTCTGTTTTATATATACATTTATTTGAAAAATGGAGTGTGATAAAGTAAAAATATAGATTATGAGTGAAGCCATAGTTGATCATTGGACGGCATCATAATAGAATGTTCAACATCCGCGTAATCTACGATAATACCCGGAGCTGGAATCATCGTGGCAATGTGTACCTACTGACAACCTGTTTGTCATCTACGTAATTCTTACACTAAACACAGAGCTTTACTAACATAAAACTAGCGTGTACAGAGTATTCAGTATGATCGTAATTACCCTCATCAACCTATGCAATTCTAACGGCAGTTCCTCTTCAATGGGAATGTCAACATTTTAATTGTAAGATTAACGTCATCTACCATTTTCCGCGTGGGACCAATCAAAGTGAATGAAATTACCTATCTAACAATGACAGCGGATGTCTTTTCGTGGGCATGTAACAGTAAATAAAAACAGTAAAATAATACAGTTAAAATAAGCTTTTATATGACGGGATCATTACTTGATCAAATAAAATGTTGCAGTTATACAGTGTGTTAGGGATCGGACTTCCGATACTTTACCAACGTGTTGTATGTTAAGTTTTATCGACAAAAACCTATACAAATGGGGGTCGCATCCCTCACCTCTATGAATGAGAGCTATTTTAAAATTTTATTTCTCGTATTTTAAGGAGTTTTTTTTGTCAATTTTGACTTGTTTTGTTAGACCCGTTTCTTAACTATTAGCCTGTTTAGCGGTACTTATTTTAGCTCAACTCATTGCCAATAAATTAAAACAAAAAAAATAATATGTCAAGGGCCCGGAATTTTAGGTAGAGCCCAATAACAAAAAAAAAAAAAGATAATTTTACCCTGTTTTCCGTCTAAATCAAAGGATTTTGTTTATTATTGTAAAGAATTTCTTAACAAATTTATTGTTAAATGCTAGCACAGCTCATTAACTTTGAAATAAGGCCACTTTTGTGTATGTAGACCAAATAAAATCGTAAAACAGTAAGATTTAATAAACTCCTTAAAATACCAGAAACAAAATTTTAAAATAGCTCTCATTCATAGGGGTGAGGGATGCGACCCCCATTTGTATAGGTTTTTGTCGATAAAACTTAACATACAACACGTTGGTAAAGTATCGGAAGTCCGATCCCTAACACACTGTATAGTATGCAGATAGTACCTATTAAAATTTGGCAAAAAATATTTTTATAAATAGCATAGCATTGAGTATTTATATATTGCAGATAAGTTTTATTAATACAAAATACGTGTTTAAAATTATTTTATGTCAACAATAATTAAATTGTGACTATGCCTGTGTAATTTTTTTTTTTTGAAAATAAAAGTTTTTACTTTTATTGCACATATAATGTTTGATGATTTTGATGTAAATTCATCAATGCGCTACCTTTATGCATTAAAATAGCAGCGCCAGTATTATTGTTTAATATTGTCTATATCTAGACTAAGATTAAAATTATTATGTGGTGAACATGAATTGTGTACCTGTCAGTTAGATGCTTATAAAATTTCCTCATTACGGAAATACTTTAAAACAAAAAAGAGACGACAATGTGTGAACCTGTGTTGTGTCGTTGCGTCACAACTACATAAGCTTCGGCGAGCCTATGATGCGCGGGCGCGGGGCCTGCGTGAGGGGGCTGCGGCTGGGGTTTTCCCAACTATGCAGAGCGGCGCGGCGCGGCGACGAAACCGCTGCGCAGTATCACTGTCCTCGCCAAATATAGCCACGGCTGCTGGCTTTCTACGTGCCCCTTATACAATGAAGCTCGAACCGTATCGCATCGTCTATATATGTATATTTTTTATTAAGTAGTAATTAGCTGTAAATTGCTAAATGGTATTCAAATGGATGTATAATACATTGCTGTAGATTTTATTACAAACTGGATAATTAAATTAAGTTAAACTAAATAATAATAATGTATTACATTCCTATTGTAATAGAGATGTAGAGAATCGGTCTCTTTCGTGTTACACTGAAGTACATAATATCTAAGTATCTTATGTAGTTTAAGGGCCGGTTTCATCTCCTCCAAATTATTGACAATATTATATTACATATTTTTCAAACTATTTCTCAGAATTATCTGGAGATGGTCAAACTGGCCGTAAGACCGTGGAAAAAATTTACTTGTGAATTTAGTATTTAATACGCAATAACTAAATGTGTACTAACGGAACGTTAAGTACTTGCACCTACCACTGTAACAGCTATCATTTCGAGATATACTAATTTGAGTGTCGTTAAAAACGGGTCGCGTAGTGGAAAACCCCATGATAAATGCTTAGTGATAGCGTCACTCTTATACGTCGACGATATGATTCAGAACAAACAAGTCCATTAACATTGACGTATTGCAAATAGTTATAGTGTATTAATCCGAATTAATATTAAAATTAAATAAAGTCAATTAAGTATAGTAATCGCATCTAGTTTAATACTAATAGAACAATATATTATACATTAAATTTACTTTAATGTTCATCAAGTTAAAGCCAAAATATATGGTTTTTTTAAAGTATTAAATAAATTGTACGTTCTATATATCTACAATACACTTATCTTTCAATGATTAGATTGAAAAGCAACGGATAAAAAAAAGCTACCGCGTACAAATCCGAGTGGAATTTTCTGAAATTACGTTCGTCGAAAGTACGAAAACTACTCGTAAATATTCATTAGCTTTTGTAGTTAATTTGAAACTTGTTATCGCTCTGCTATAGAAAGGTGCGCGTGTGAACATTGGAAATTCCGGTCTCTTCGGCGCATCAAGCGCAGTATCTGCACTTTCACGTGGGGATAACCCAGACCGTCGGCGGTCGGCATAGTCAGGCGTCACAATTCATGTTATCACAACACAACTGTTGTATAACGTTCTTTTGGCACCTTTACAAGAGGCCTGGGTTTTCACGGCTCTCGGTATTCCGCGTTCTCAATATTGTGTAGCCGATTGTGGTTTATGGAATTTATTTAACAGATTTCTCAGAAGGTTGCTTATGAGGAAAGACTAAACAACATACATTATTCGATTCAGAATTAAGGCATTAATAAACAAAATAACAAAAGAACCCGTTGGAACTTATATTTGCAATTACGGAAAAGCAGTCAATAAATGGTTGGTATTTAAATAAATTGCATTTTTGCACTTCTTATGACTACATTGGGTTATCCCAAGTGTGTAATGATTGGCGTTGTTGAGACGCACTTCCACTAGGCCACATAATCTCATGAGTCGCCTTTCAAATTTTATTTGAAAAGTCTAACGTGTTCGTTAGAATCTACTTACGTTAATGTCTAAAAAGTTCTTATTACGAATCAATAATAAGAAAGTATTTTTTCGAAATTAAAGCAAAATCACCGACTAAGTTGCACAACAAATAAAACGGCTAAACCCAAAGATAATGAATCTTAACATACCTACGTTCTAGCAGCAACATTTCCAGCAATTGGAAATTCCAATCTCAATAAAACCATATTATCTTTTCGTTTCTAATGTTATGATAGGTATTACCACTAAGTACATAGTAGTGACATTGAACAACATGTTACCTTGACGAATCTAGGCGCTGCTGGTGACTGCATTCCTTAACACGTAAACAATTTATTGCCTTAAAGACAACAGGTTTCGAAAATTTTAAGGAAGTGCTAGTAATCGATGTGACAGCAAAATTGTTAATTCAACTCATAGAACACAATAATGTAAGTTGTGTAGGAAAAACTCGAAGATTTTAACTGATATTTGATAAAAGGAAATGTAAATAAAAGAAAAACAAAAAAGAGTGCGGACCAAAGAGACCGCAGAAAACAAAAAAGAGCTAAAAAAAAACTGTTATTTTATTTTGGTAGCAAAATTTTACAACAAACATTAATGCAAAGTAAAAGCTCTGTAAAAAAATATATATTGGACGGAATACATTTCTTTTCATTGATTTGTTTCAAATATTATTGTTATATATTCATTTCAACACATTTATCTATTGTTGATTTTAAATTATTGAAGTTAAATGAATAAGATGATATAGGTACATTTATCTTATGTTGATTTTTAAATACTTGAACATAAATGAGTAAGGTAACAAAACATAATAGTGTTGATAAAATAATAAGCATTTAGATAGACAACCCAATCAAATACCAGGAATTTGTGAGGTGATTACAAGTTATTACAAAGTGAATCTTAATGGTTGTAACAAAATATATAAAATTAATAGTAATAATTGGAATTATATTTATTGGTTTCACGATCTGGTGATTTTGCCCATGTAGAGAAATCTACACTAATATTATAAAGAGGAAAGATTTGTATTTTAGTATGTGACAAATAAACTCAAAAAGTACTGGATCGATTTTAATAATCTTTTTTCATTAGTAAGCTACATTATCACTGAGTAACATAGACTATATTTAGTACTAGATTACTATAGAAATCTTTAAAAATTATTATTAAAACCAACAGAAGGTGTAAAAAATTAGCCATAGAATGTCAAAAAAATGTTCAACAATATTATAGAATACTAGCTGGCCCAACAGACGTTGTCCTGTCAATGTCTCAAATGTCACGTTGTCTCACGTTGTCTCAATGTTTTAAATAAATAATTTAGCTGAAAAACAATATCAATATGACCGTATTGTGAATCTAAACCATCCTCAAGCCCCCTGGAATACACACAAAAAATTTCATCAAAAATTGGTCCAGTCGTTAGGAGGATTCAGTCACATACACACGCACACAAGAAATATATATTAAGATATCAATATCTACAAAAAACTTCACGAGACCATATGTCAACTATTAATTGCACCCGTGCAAAGCCGGGGTGGGTCACTAGTGGTAATAGAAAATAGCACTGTTAACTTACTGTTTATGTTTATTTCAAAAAAATTATATATAATATATTATGAAATCAGTGTTTTTTAAATAATATTAGTTGGTATTTATTTTTTATAATTTAATAATATTTAATTATAATAAAACAGTAAAATTAAGTAGATTATTTATTATTAATAAAGATATATTTTTATAAATGTTTGCTTTCCTGCTTATAGGCAAAATGAAAGGGGGTTAATAGCTTTAATATCTGATTTTATTATACAAGATTTATTTATGAGAAGTCAAGTGTAAACCTGATTTATTTAACTGAATTCTATTATTTTTACTGAAATATAACATTTTAATTGATATTGTTTCAAATTTAACCTATTATATACCTTGTATTTACTCTGATATCTGTAGTCACTATACATACATATTTAAGTTATTACACAAAATTTAGTACAGGTGCTCTTAAGATGTATTAGATTTTTAGCATTAGTATTAACAATAATTACTTTGTAAGTAACTAATTTGATTATACTGCCATAATTTCAAAGCTTACCATTATAATCTTTCTGATTGAGAATTGGTGATAGTTTTCTGTAGGGCTGCTCTCTAACAGGTGCAAGAAGGGCGTGAAGACACTTTTCACTGCCTGTCTCTGCTGCTATGTGCACAGGCGTCTTGCCATTGCAGTCACGTACCGAAATTGATGCCCCGGCATTTACAAGCATTTTTGTGATCACTGAGTGGCCACCCATCACTGCTAAGTGCAGGGGTGTTTGTCGATAGTCATTTGACACATCTAACAATGACTTATCTGGACATAACTTAATAAGGATTCCAACAGAATCTTCACAGCCATGCACTGCTGCAATATGTAACTGTCTGCAAAAAGGAAATTCCCCAGTTTTTAACTAAATAGTAACAGCTGGATATTCTTGAATGACAGCTGAAATTGGTGTTCAGTTTATTTTATCTAAAAAGTCACTTTAGCTAAATGTATAATATATTGATATTATTTTATGTAAATTATTATTATTATTTTGATTTAGAGATTCTGATTTGACATAATAGTCACATAATAATTATAGTAGATAAATCTACAAATATTAAAGTTAAAAAATATGTGCCATAAATGAAGTTCCAATTTTGATAAAAATAAAATAAGTATTTTGTAAAATAGGTTCTTTTTGTTATGACAATTTTGCCCCATTTTATTTCCCTAGAACCTTATTCGGCCTTTATGTAAAACTTATTTGAATAAGATGCTGACATTCTGTTAAGCCTATTTAGAAAATACAGGAAGGGATACTAGATTGAAACCCATTTTGAACCCACAAGACATGGTGAACAAATTAATCATGACCTTTAAATATTCAAATTGAGAAATCAGTCATATGTATATAGCCAGCTTAAATATAAGGAATAAAGTGGGTTAATGAGTGAGGTGTAAATTATTACATTAATATATTTAGAGCGGAGCACCGGTGGCGCTGTGGTTTCGGCACTGGTTTGTGCACCAAATCCCCACTGTATACCAATGTGTTTTTCGTACTGAATTTGATAAGTACATTTATCCAACGTTCGTACAGTGAAGGAAAACATCGTGAGGAAACCTGTGTACATCTGCAAAGCGATTCAAACCTGCACTGGGCCAGCGTGGTTGACTAAGGCCTAATCGCCCTAACGTAGTTAGGGTAGGCTCGAGCCCCTCGGGTGGGGACGTATATGAGCTGTGATGATGATGATATATTTTGATGACTAAAACCAGATTCTAGTCAGTATTCAGTAATTGAATTGGGAATCATGTAATTAATTGTAATCATGTAGTTAATATGTGAATGACCACTGTTTACATAAAAATAATATCAAAAACCCGTGATTAGCTAACTAGTTTATTGTTGCAGTAAAATATAGTATAAGATAACGTAATACAATGTTGTTTTATGTAATTCAATAACTTATACGTAGTAAATTCTAGAATATTTACTTACGTATCTCCGTCTTCATCCTGTTCGGTATAAAGCACGATAAGCGGAGGCAGGTTTTTAGATCTAGACCTTAAATCTCGAGGTCGCGTTGTTTGTGAAGGAATGTGTATTTTAATGTCATCCAACACAATTTTTGATAAACTACCCGTGCACGAATCTAAATCACCACTTATTACACCACTGTCTACAGGTTTTTCTGCATCTAAATCACTAGAAATAGGTCCAGAAAGAAAACCAGAATCTGTATTTGTGTCAACCGGAATTTTAGTATTCTTGTCCGCACTCATTTTGTAAACTGTTCACAGCACTTATAATAAAAATAGTAATTATTTTATTATTTATTACAATACACTTTTAACATTGTCTGATAATAATTCTAACTCAATGTGTCATCAACTCAAAGTTTACAAGATCAATGAACCAATATGACGACGGATCATTAAAATAACCTCGCCACCACAGATTAGAAAGATTCTTCTTCTTCTTTGGTTTGTGGCTTGGCACGGTTTGTGCATTCAGCCAATGTCACGTGGGAGTGATTTTTTTATAGGGTATTGTATAAGATAACTTAGGTAGCTTTGGTAGGAATAGGAAAAATTTGGGAAACGAGGAATAAGGAAATACAACAGAGGAATGATTAAAAATTTAATAGAGGTGATCAATAAAGTTTACAAGGTAGATTTATAAAACAGTTAAAGGATAGTATATATATATTCTACAGGATTAGGATATAGTATTATTATTACCTATAATTTTATATCATTTAGTAGGATGAATGAAGCAACATTTATAAACACATTTTTTTTTAAATGCAATAGATAAGCTATATTAATCGGGAAAGGAATTTGTAATAACGAAAGGTCGTTCATAAAAACATCCCTTTGGTATTTCGGGCACGAAAAGAAAATGTGATTAATGTTACCAGTATCCAGTCCACAATCACACATTGGATCATTAATTATGCCTAATTTTGCAAAGTGTACAGGTAAACATGTATGGCCTAGCCTTAATCTTACTATGATTGATGTTTCTTTTTACCTAAAGAAATAGAGCAAAATCATGGTTTCAATGGAATTTCAGATTGAATCAAAGAGTAAAATCTACCCCTACTTTGTTGTTCTTTTAGCCAAAGATCATTCCATGCTGATTGTAACGATAACTTAGGAAGAGCTAATAGGTCAGAACTGTAATTCGAAAATGGATAAATATCGCCACTGGAAACTGAATTCCTTGAAAACTGGCTAACCAAATTCAAAATTTACTTGAAAGCGTTCAACCTAGACAAAGAAAGTGAAGATAGACGCGTCGCACTACTGCTGCACTTCCTCGGGCCAGAATGTCTCAATATATTCTACTCATTCGACGTCGACGTAGACAAGGTTAGACTTCAAACATTAATAGAAAAATTCACTGAATACTTCAGCCCGAAGGCGAATATCACTATACTCAGACACACTTTATTCAACAGGAAGCAGCTACCCAATGAAAACCTCGACACATACATAACAGATCTCAAGAATATAGCGTTACAATGCAATTTTGGCAACCTGCAAGATGACCTACTTAAGGATATTTTTAGCTGGAACCTCAATGATGGCAACAAGTACATTAAAGAAAAAATTCTTCAAGAGGCACCATCTTCGTTAGAGTCAGCTATAAAAATAGCAAAAGCCCTTGAAATGTCAAGAAAAGACACAGAAATACTTACGGGTTTAGAAGCAAATCAGTCCATTTCAGCAATACAAAACAGAAGTCATCACCAGTCGCAGTCAGTCCAGTCATATAGAAGTCATCGCTCATCGAGCCGAGGTCGTCCGTCAAGAAGGGCCAGTCCCGAACCGCATTCATCTCGTCATTCAAGTCCTCAACGGTTTGGTAATAATAAGGTACATTCTTTCAATCATAAAAATTCTCCAAATTGTAGTAAATGTGGTCAAACACATCGTTTCAAATGTCGGCTTTAGGTGTAAAATGTAATTTTTGTCATAAATATAATCATTATTCTAAAATGTGTAGATCAAAACCGCACGCGCCGCTGCCATCGGGGCAAAGGATCACTCACAGACCAATTAGAGAACAAGCAAAGGATCGAGGCCACGCGCGCTGACCTCGCGAGCGCCTCCCCGCTCTTCACCCCGCAAGCGATCCGGCGAAACGCGCATGCGTAAACAAACTCCCGCTAAAACTGAGTTTCGCGCCAAAATATAACTCCTATTATCTCCCACTCATTATGATTGGTCAATAATCAAAGATCTTGATTGGTTTATAGCTTTAAGAAAAATGTATATATAGCATGTAAGGAAATATTATATTCATTCTCTCCGATCACATTCAGATTGTTTTATTACTGCAACCTAACAGTAACTCTCACTAATTACGCTACTCCCCGGAGACGAAAGATAAAGGAGAATGCCATTGTAGTATGGACTTTAGTATCGCCAAAAATGATTTTGTACCATAATGATTTTTATGATATATTGTAGATTTTTAAGTATATATTCAATTATTAAAAACTATTTGACTCTATTTCGACGGGTAAAATAGAAATTAAACACCAAAGACTTTCAAGTTACGAATTTCTCCTATCATCATTTTTGATAATACCTATTTAATTGTAGAAGATTAAAACTATAAAATGATTAAGTCTATCTTATCCAATAAATATTACCTACAACTATCCAATAATTCATATAAAATAATTAATTAATTTAAAAATAATTGTTTTAGCAACATTAATATTAGCTATCTGTATAAAGAAACTCTTAAAGCAGAATAATGACTAAAATATTAGAGAAAGCAGAAAAAAGACTAAAGAAAATTAATTGTTTTGGTATTCCTTTTACCCATTCACGAGAGGACAGTGGAATGTATCGAATATATTTTTGACCAATCGATCCGATCGTTAATATATGGCAATACCGAAGAGACTATTTATCAATGAAACTAGAATATCATCAATAAAAATACACGGCGAATGAAACGGAAGTGAAATAATTACTAATTATTATGTGGATTTATCTCCGGCGAAGTTTCGGCTTGGTATATTGCAGAGTTTTGTTAAAAATTATTACTTATTTTTTGGTATTAGTTTGGTTAAGGCACAAGGACGAGTAAAGGTGATACTACGAATGGGCATACTCCTTTTAGCAAATTTCGAGAAATCTAAATTCTAATAATTGCTGCATTAAATAATACGTAGAATTCCATCGTGTGCTCACATCTTGTACTAATTGGTGGTTAGGTAAGTTGAGTTCTTGTTGAATGGATTTAAGTTTTTGCTCTGCTAAGCCAGAATGGTTAAAATGGGTAACTTTTCGCCTCGAAGCAGCTACCATCTGTACTTCTTCTGGTTGAGATTTTAGCGACTCCTCTATAGCTCGTTGTAATGAATGAATAAAGCACCTGCCTGAATCATATCCTGCATCTCGCACACGTTTTATCATATTAGCCCCACTGTCGTGGACAAGTAAATGGATCTTGAACTGTGGAATATTCTATCTTTCTGTAATAGCATTGAGTTCTTTTGCAATATTAATACCAGTATGTGAGCCGGGAAACGGTTTCATAGCTAAAACGCCATGTTCCAGAATGAACTCTGGAGATATCCAGTGAGCAGAGAAGCTCAAAAAACTCTCGTTATTGTGCTGGCATGTCCATATATCCGATGTCACTGATACAGCTGCTGCCTGCAAAATACTGGCTTCTATTTTAGACCAAATTCTGTTGTATATATCAGGAACAATTTTCTCGGTCATATAAGTGCGACCAGGTACTCTGTAATGGGGCACAGCGATTTCCATAAGCCTCTGAAAGCCGACTCGTTCAACAAGTGATAATGGTTCGTTGTCCAAGGCGATCATTTCACAAATCAAGTAATGATATTTTATTGATTTCGGATCATTAATATCCCAGAGCAATTTCCTTTCAGATGTTTCCTTCAGAGTTGTTGTTGAGCTGTCGTTCTCTTGACCTGGACGTTCCTGGCAATGCTGGTATCTTGGAATCGCTAGAAGTACCACCTTTATAGCTGCAGGGAGCATCAGTTAAAGTATCGTACTGCTCAGCATGTTTCGTTTTAAGATGGTTTTTTAAAGACGTTGTAGCTGTAAATAAAAAAAAGTAATTATAATTAACTGTGTTACACACTAACAATAACACGATCTTTAGTTAACGATGGCTTAGTTATTTAAAAGCGTTACTTAGTTTTACGAGCGATTGCCTAAAGTTTGAAAAAGACGTATTTTAAAAAATATCTTTCTGCTCTTTTCCTTCATATAAATTGTCGCACAATCCTCCATTCCTGCAGTATTCTTTAAAAAAGTTTCCGCTTAAACGTATTAAATTACATTAAAATTACGATTTTTTCAGAACCAAAAATCCCATGTAGCGTTTAAAGGAATTACCCTATTTACACAATTTCTTTCGCATAATCAGTTTTAGACCTAAACCTTTCAAATGACATTTAAACCAACACAATATCTACACGAATAAAAAATCGTGTTTTTAATTTACGTAAACAGAAACTTCCCACCCATCGCTCTTGTCCGTGAACGGTATTTTTATGTAGGTATACCTAAGTTGATTGAGCGCACTTTGTATGTAGATTGACTTCTATAGGTACCTACCTATTTGTTTTGTGCTTGTAGGCACTTACATATTTACATATTAAATTAATTTAAGATTTTACTTACTTGCTTTCTTTCCTTCTCCACCTCTTGAGATCTTGCTGTTACACAACAAACACTCGGCCAGTTTATTATTTTCACTACAAATCTCATAATATTCCCATATGGGCGATTTTTTAAACGGTTTTATTTAGCTCAGCCCGGTTCATTCATTCTTGGGTCAAATTTAGTAAATCAAATTTCACCCTCTTCCTGTCAACCGATTAATCTGAAATTTTGTATACACTTTGGATTTTGGTGACAATACAATTATATTTATTCATTATCATTATAAATTCAACATGGCCGCCGCTACAAAATGGCGGACAATTTAGGTTTTATTAATCCCATCAATATGGGTATCAAATGAAAGGGCTCAACAAGCAGAATACAATATACTATAAAAAAATTAAAATCCAAGATGGCGGCCGCTACAAAATGGCGGATAACGTAGGTTTTATCAATCCAATCAATATGGGTATCAAATGAAAGTGCTCAACTAGTAGAATACAATGTACTATATAAAATTAAAAATCCAAGATGGCGGCCTCTACAAAATGGCGGAAAACTTAGGTTTAATCAATCCTATCAATATGGGTATCAAATGAAAGTGCTCAACTAGTAGAATATAATGTACTATATAAAATTAAAAATCCAAAATGGCGGTCTCTACAAAATGGCGGATAACTTAGGTTTTATAGTAAGTAATTCCTCACGCCGTCTGCGGGCCAACTGCCTAACGACGAATTAAACGATTCTTCTATCGCACATTAAGTTGATAATCTCTTCTTCTCTAAAAAAACTAAAAACTAGAAAATAAAAATAGGTAAAAAAACTTTTTAATTTAAAACGGTTTTATGTTAAACATACATTGCAATGTTTAAGATAAATGTACTAAAAATGTACTAAAAACCAAAAAATAATAAAATAGATACAGTCGTGGGAATTATAAACATATGCATAGACTAGACTAAAATAAAACCGTGGGGCACGTCAATTGTCTACAATCGTTGATTAAAATGTTTGTTTTGTAATGTTACACTATAATTAGGCAGTTTTCAACCGACAACGACAACGTCCTTCATGAGCAAGAAAATAGTAAGTAATTTCCTCACCGTCTGCGGGCAACTGCCTAACGACGAATTAAACGATTCTTCTATCGCACATTAAGTTGATAATTTGTAGACAATTGATGTGCCCCACGGTTTTATTTTAGTCTAGTCTATGCATATGTTTATAATTCCCACGACTGTATCTATTTTATTATTTTTTGGTTTTTAGTACATTTTTTATTAACTGATGTCATTCTATGAAACTTTTAACGAACAATCAATTTAAAAATAACTAACGAACGTTCTTCTCTGCAAAATAGTTGTGTTTTATGTATTATTAATAAAAAAAAATATTTATATCGATCAGACAAAGCGCGCCGTGATGTGATTTACTCGTAATGAAACAAACGTCAAATAAATACCCCGCTAGCGCTCCCGTATGCACCGCAACGAGGAAGACAGGTTGCGACTTGTCTTATCCTTGATTACGCCGCTTGACAAACATGTTGTTTTGGGCTTCGGCCGACAGCGTTGCCGAATATTCGGTATTCGGTATTCCGCCAAATCACTATTCGTGGCAACTCTAGTTATAATCTTGTATTCTAAAAATCTGGTTTGATTTAAGCCATGTTTCAGATAGAGCAAAAACAATGGATTCAAATTTATTAAGAAGATAAATAAGGTCACTTTTTTTTATTATACGACAGTTCCACTGTATTATTTTTGCCAAATTGGCCATTTTTGAGAGCATGAGTAAGATTTGTCAAAATTGAGGCAACGTTGGATGGTGAATTTTGATTGACGAGAGTGATTAAATTGAAAAGGGTTGTTAATAATTCTGTTATTGAACCCTGTGGATCAGAGTTACTAGAAGAGTTGTTAAGACCACACCCGTTTGGAGGAGAAGGGATTTGAAAATCATTAATAATAGCATTATCATCCCGGGTCAGGGGGCTCCTCCATTGCTAGCAAAAATTTTATATTTACAACTTACCAAATCAACAGCTAGTCTACAAATTATATGAAACACACAATACTATTAGAAAATACAAAATATATATACAATTCTGATCACCAATTCAATAAAAAATTAAGTATTTTCAAAATCAAGATGAAAAACGCGCCAATCAAGTTAAACGTTTCCCGCCTTTATTTCGATTAGAAAGATTATTTCAAAGGTATAAAGACACGCCAATCGTTACAACCACAGATTAGGTATTAAACAGATTATTAGAGTCTGGCTAACGAAAGTAGTAGGAATTATTTGCGAACTTTTTATAGCAACTCTTTCTTTTTATGAACGCCAACGTCAATTTGACAAGTTTGAATTTCATAGTTTAGTAGACAATATTATTTTGATACTTTGAACAGGTGTAACCTATCCAGCCGTCATAATAAAATTTTGATTTATAACTTACGTATCCTTACAAATAAGTTACTCACGCTTGTTCGTATTGAATAAAACTAATTATATTCATTTGTACATCGCATCAGTCAACGAATTCATGTTAATAACATCATCAATGTTTTACGTATACTCATTATTAATTTGTTGTATTTTTGTTGGTAATTTTAAAACAATTTATGATCTTTAACAGAGAATCTGCAAGATGTCGAAGGATTTGATGAAATAGTAAGAACTACTGAATATCTCACTGAATTAGAGCAGAAAAATAGGATAATAACTCAAAATCAGTAGGTACTTAGAACAAATAGCTTCAATGACTGGTAAGTTTTTACTATACACTGATGTTTTGAAATTATGCTGAAAAAAGTTATCTATAGTAAAACGCATACTGTAAATTTTGTTTATCAGACCTTGCAATCGGTGGTGGGGGGAAAAATGATCTTGTGCAACATATGAAAACAACTAAACACCTAAACTCGGTTCCTGGATCTTCTGCCATTCAAAAACCAGTCACAGCTTTTTTTCAAAAAAGTACGATTGCTGATGATGTAAAAACAGGTGAAGTTCTATTGGCGTCTTTTGTAGCTGAGCATAACCTTTCAATGAATGTCATGGAACACCTCCCTCAACTCATAAAAACTATATGTAAGGATAGTTCTACTGCACAAGAACTTGCGTGTAGTCGCACCAAAACCACAGCTATTATTAAATCGGTTACAGGAGACACTGAAAAAAAAAATCCTAATTGCCGATTTAAAAATTCGAAAATTCTCAGTGCTTATTGATGAAAGTACGGACAGAGGATGTGTCAAGCTTTTATGCATTGTTGTTAGATATTATAGAAACAAAAAAAAATAAAGATGCGTTCTTTGCATTAATACCCGTTCAAGATGCGACAGGCGAAAAACTTTACGAACATCTAGTAAAATTATTTACAGATAATGAGATATTCCATATAAAGACAATTTGGTTGGATTTGCCGCCGACGGAGCTAATGCTAGGATGGGTCAGCATAATTCTGTAGCAAGCAGATTATTACAAGATATTCCCCATTTGTATGTTGTAAAATGCATTTGCCACTCATTCGCATTATGCGCGTCCTATGCATGCACAAAATTATCGCGTGAACCTGAGGCTTTGTAAGGGATGTATACAATTATATCAGTACGAGTCTGAAACGGACAGGTTTACTAATGGAATTTCAAGAGTTTCTTGCACTAAAGCCCCATAAAATCCTGCATCCATGCCAAACACGTTGGCTCTCACTTCGCAGTGCGGTAGTGCGGATTCTAGAGCAATATGAAGCACTCAAGTTATTTTTTATTGATACTGTGACGACAGATCGTTTAAACTCAGCAGATTCTATTTTACATATGCTGAACAACCCGTACAACAAAACGTACTTGCAGTTTTTTGAATTTTATTTGGATTTTCTCACAAAATTTAATCAAGCTATGCAGTCCGAAAAGCCACAAATTCAATCGATTTATGAGCATTTGTGCCGCATATTTAATTCTGATTTCTCGATCTGGCGTGTGGCAACACTGCCTCCCAGAAATTATTTAGTTCGAATGCGATATGGTCGGCTCATTAAGGTATCAGATAGGCTAAACTTTCAATTTTATTTCTAATATGTGTAGATGACAATTTTGTTTTCATTCAGAAAAAAGATGCTTTATTAGTATTATTTTTATACAACACGATACTAGAAAGAATGTTGCCAACTCCTTTCAATAATTTAAGTTTTTCATTCAATATATATTTTACTTGTCACTAATGTGTATATATGTGTTAGGTTAAGTATAATTTGAAAAAGAGTCTAACATCTTTTATAAACGTACTCTGTGATCTTTTTCGACCAGTGAGAGAAACAACAACAATATGTATTAAAATATGATAGATTTCCTTAATACAGTACGAACAGTATGAAAGATAATTGCATCGGAAGATGTGACTGTATTGCTAGATCCTTTTGTCTCTTTATAAGAGAAATGACTTGTTTATTTGATTCTTATTGGTCTGTGTTTAATCATAGATTATATACTAATCTGTGGATTACACAAAGTTTTTGTTTGATACTTTAGTTGGTTTTAAATTTATTTGTGCTTATTTTCAAACAAATTTGATATTTGCTTACAAAATTTTGGTAATGTTTGCTGAGAAAGTGATCGAGCTCCTAAAAGAAACTGAACGAAATCATGATACTATTGATCCATTTAATGCAAGTATAATAAAATTGTTATTACGATTAATGTGGTCGAAAATGTTATATTGGTATAATTTTATACATTATCAAATCTCTCTATAAAATGCTTAATATACACTACAACAGTGATAATGCTAAATAAGGAATTACTCTAACTGTAACCATTTTATTGACTTGAGTGCATACAAAACAAATTCTTATATTTTGGAATCAAATGATTTCAAATTCGAAAATTTATTCATGAAATTGTACTTGTTCGCCTTTAGCGCATCACATCGCGTTTTTTAAATCGAAATACTGATATTTTCAACGGTGAAGCTTTAATTCACCGATTTTTAGTAATACAAGTTCCATTGTAATGTAAAACAATTTTAGTATTTGGACACTAATTCTAGACTAGTCTAACCTGAGTGTTTCCATTTATAAGTCTTTTATATAGAAACTAAGTCGTTGTATATAGAAACTATAATAAATTCAATAAAAACAGTGATCTACAAAATGTGAATAGTAGAAACAAAAATAAACTTGCCGTTCCAATGTTCAGACTCCATAAAACTAGCTGTTCGTTCTTGGGGAAATGTATATCTATGTTTTAACAAACTTCCGCAAAGTGTCATTGATTTGCTTTTATATAAATTTAAAATCCATATCAAAAAGACACTCATGAGTAAAGGTTATTATAAAGTAAGTGACTATCTAAATGATCACACTATTTGGGAATAGGGACACTATTCATAGAGCCATGTTTGGTAACAACATTATTTATAATATTGTATTATTTTTATATGTGTATGTAAACATACATATTATATGTGACTGTAATCGTATTGGGTATGATTGTATCTTATATTGTATTTTTATATTATATTATTAACATTGAAAAGAGGAGATAAAAAATAGACCTTCAGAGTTTCTTGCCTGTTCTTCTCGAGAAGGCTCTCCCAATTTCCAAACAGGTGTAGAGTCAATATATTTTTTTCCTTATTCGCACGTACGGGCAAGGTTTTTGTTTTTTTTTAAGCTTTTTTTTGTTTTGATGACGTTAATAAGTGCCTGTAAAGGTCTATGTTGAATAAAGATTATTTTGATTTTAATGGGTCTGATCGGTCAGCCTTTTTGGGGATAGGGGAACATTAGCTACCTTCCAAGAAGATGGAACCCTATTAAACTCACAGGAAAGACGGTAGAGGCGCGTTAACACAGATGTCAACTCAGGGGCGCACGCGGTGTGGCAACTGCGACCGCCAACAGGTATTTTGGCATTGGGAATGAATAGATCCATTCCCAGTAGTACCGTTTCCGTGACGCAGTCGGCACAAGTGTCAGGATTCCCAGAGGAGAAACAGAGCCGCCTCCAAGGGTAGGATGCGTAGAACTCCTGCAACCCGTCCCAATCTGCTGATTTGAATGAGCGATTTGGTCTCGCAACGGGGGCAGTTGAACGGATAAGGCAGTGGTCAGAAGACCCAATAGGGGCGTCCACCACCACACTATATCCGCATGAGCTTGTAGTCAGCAGAAGATCCAGTAAGGAAGGTTCATGGTTTCGATATCTGGGCTACGTGTGGGTTGTATCACCAGTTGCGAGAGTCCATAAGCCGTAGCCATATTGTACAGTGTGCGACCCGGGAGGTTAGTGGTCCGGGATCCCAACCACTCTTTGTGATGAGCGTTAAAATCTCCAAGGACCACCACCTCCGCAGATGGACACTGCTCCAATATTTGATCAATCCCATTTTGGACGCTCTCGAATAATTGAGTTGACTCTGCATCACTGGCATGGACCTGGACCTGTAGAGGCATGCGTAGAATCGGGTCATTATATTCTGAGATTATATTCTGAGGTTCATTATATTTTGAGAGAGGGAAAAGGAATATGTGTCATGGATCCAAAACTGCACCTAGGCAAAGTGCGAGACAAAGTGCGGGCTGAACCCAGCAAGTTTTGTGAGGAGCTGATACGAAGCACGGAAGGGCCCCGGTGCCGATGTCGGTGTTCTCTGGGAGGGTAGTACTCCCCCGGTCGAGCCGGCCCATTCACGCTGAGAAACAGCTACTACTACTCTACTACCTAAAAGCATAGCTCTAAACAATAATGTATAATTAATTATTAATACTGTATAATTATAATATTTAAGAGTTATTCAACATGCAGGTCATGAGTTATAGTCATGACTCGCTTTATCAGGAATATTGACAGATATTTTATAGTTTTAATTGCTTCCACGAAGATATAAAAAATATTATTTATTTGATAGTCTGCGTAGTATATTTATTTAGCGTATATATTTATTTATATAAATTTGATTTAGCGGCACCTCTTTTAAATTTGTAGATTTAGCGGTCATGTTTAAATTAAGTCTTGAGGGTTTATCATTCAACTCGAAATTAGAATTAGGTCTGCAGACATAATGCTGGCGGATGAGGGAGGTTGGAGGGCTGTGGCCTCCTTGATGATGTGATGCTCCAGAAGGAGGCGGCCTCGGACCAGATAGCCTGGCCTGAGGCGCAGTCGCGGGGTGCTGGCGGGCGCGACGAAGCTCGCGCCCGTGGAGGCGATCCGGAGGGACCTCACCCCCGAGGTTGGATGGGGGGAAGGCTGCAAGATCACTTCCCCCCGAGAAGGGCTAGTTCACCAGGGGAGCGAAGGCCAGGCTCAGATTCTCAGGGCCCCCTACAACGCCTGAGGACGGCCATCGCTGAGGTTTTTAGTGGGTAGCCCTCCCCCTTCAGGGTCAGAAAACCCCACGTAACATCCGACTCTCCGCAGCCGCGGTATGCAATTCAATGCATTTTCCTCAGCAGAACAAAAAAGTAAAAAATGTCTGCAGATATGTCTACAGCATGTGTTCGTTAATAAAATGTGATAACTAAGAAATGCATAATTATTAATGAAACATATTTAAAAGGTAGTTAGTAAAATACTTTATAATTTTCATTAACAGAATATAAATTGGACTAGGTAATTGAGTTTTTTTAACATTTAATATAGATTGGCTTAAACTTATAAACTTAGTAAATGATGTTGAAAGTTGTTATTCTATGGTAGAGATTCCGTCGGAAAGTTTACGAAGTCGAATCGAATCCGTGATTCCATTGTTATAAATAGCTTAAGACGATTTGAAAGGAAGGGATTCTAATCCGAAACGAATAGATTCAATACGACTCGATTTTACATTAATTTGAATATAGTTAAACTAGGTATTATTATTATTATTCTAAAAATTATATATTGTTATTTTATGAAATAATTAATATATGTGTTGTTATTACGAACATCGGCGAGAGTTTTCAGAGTCTCTGTTGCATTATTTTAATACTTGGAACACGCCTCTGCACTACTAATAAGTAAGAATATAACTTACGTTAATGATCTCACTTATAGCATCAAACATGCCCACTCAATTTCTTTCTTCCAAAAAATTGTGTCATACAAAATCTCGTTAATAATTTCTAATGTTTGTAGTGAACTTAAATAAGATTTAATTTTAAATAACAAAAGCTTAGAGCCAGAAGTAGGTATACACACTAATGTTTCTCTATTTTTTTATTTAATCCTACTGTATTAAGGGGCGAGTCTTTTTCATGCCCGGACCGTCGCAGTGATTTCTTTTAATTCGTTCAGATCATACTACTATATTCATATATCTGCGGGAAGAAAGGGAAGCACGTCTTTATTTTTAATCTGTCACCGCACTAACAATTGTCTATAATTACGTTCTTACAGGATGACAAAATCCGAAAAATTTTGGATGAAATGCATATGTTGTTTAAAATGAACATGAATGATGCGTAAGTGGCTATAAAATAATAATTCTCAATATTTTCTGATTTGTAATTCATAAAGTTGGTACTATTTGTAAGTCGGTAGATTTAAAAAATATATATATTACGCTAAATAATTCTAGAAACGCCACCAATGAGAATAAATCATTATGGACAACGGTGCAAGTGCGCCATTCAGCACTTGAACGAAACAAGCGATGCCTTTTAGCGTATTTATACAGCCGTATGACAAAGATCAAGACTCTCCGATGGGAATTTGGTTCAGTTCTTCCATCTGATGTAAGAGAGCTATTGTCTGATGAAGAATATGATTGGTTTTCTAAGTACTCGACAAGCTTAGCAACTTATATGAGGTCTCTGGGACAGGTATGTGGCTTTTATTCTATTTATTCAGACTTAACTATCATATGTACTAACTCAAAATATGGATGCAAATAAGTATTATACTAATCAAGATATGTTGGCTATACATTTGCAAGAAAATTTTCATCATTTCATAAGTATGACTTCAATTATGTCTCTATATGGACAGTGCCATTTCAAAGCAGAAGCATACCAAATATTCAAATTCATTATTATGAAATTGTAATATTTTATACAAATGAAAAATCTACCTATAACATTTTTCTTTTTTTACGTTTGTACAATTACAAATAGTTTAATTGTATCGTCTATTCAAAGGAGTTAAAAAGGAAATGTCTAAGGAAAATTTTTGTGCGATTTTCTACAACTATCAAATGTCGAAATTCTTGTAGGGAAAATATAACAAATTTAACACTTAAAATAAAGTACCATTATTACCCTCACACAATATATTTCTATCAAACTTTTACATAGTTTCATTATAAAAATCCAAACTGCACTTCATCTTCAAATAAAACTGATATAACAATATCAAAACATTCTTCCAATAAATAAATATCAAGACAGCACGCTTCATTCTTTTTAAACTCATAATACTATATTTAAATTTTGACAAATAGCTAATCATAGACAAAATTCCAACCTCTAATATCCCCTCTGAATTTTGTATTTACATACTTATTCAACACATTAACTAGAAACACATTAATTAACCTACTCCGACATAACACATAATATTAACCATATACAAAACACCCTTTTTCTAAATCTTCTTCAAGACTACTTCAAAATTATCTTTTATTAACTCTTCTTCACAACGATGTTCAAAATTCTCTTCATCATTAACCCTTTCTTCATCATTACTACTACACTACCCTATCTTTATTACAAACTCCATCTTTATCAAAATTATTCTTTTTAACACCAATCATATCTTAATCAACAATCATACCTGTATCTTCCTCTATAGTATTCCTCTTTCGTCTTATTTTACTTTTTCTAGCTATATTTCTGTTATCGAAATGAACACGTTCCCTCTCAAACCTGTCCTATTCCAAATATTCCAACCATCTTCTAAACTATTTTCCAAATTATTATCAATATTCGTCTCTTCGAAATCTTTAGTATGCGCAGTGGAAGGCCCATAACCTCTTGCAGGGAAAATTTACAATTTATAAAATAAATTACATCATTATTACCCTCATACAATATATTTCTATCAAACTTTTACATAGTTACATTATAAAAATCCAAACCCCACATCATCTTCAAATAAAACTGATATACAATATCAAAACATTCTTCCAATAAATAAATATCAAGACAACACGCTTCATTCTTTTAAAACTCAATACTATATTTAAATTTTGACAAATAGCTAATCATAGACAAAATTCCAACCTCTAAGAGAAATTTTATACCATCCGCCATATAGCCCTGACTTAAGCCCTAACGATTTTTTCCTGAAATTAGCAGTCTTCGTGGTCAACGTTTCAGCTCACCCGAAGAAGCTGTTGATGCATTCAAATCTGCCATTTCGACTACCCCCACTTCGAAGTGGAATAAATGTTTTAATAACTGGTTTTTACGCATGCAAAATGTGTTGAATATCGCGGAGAACTCTTTGAAAAACAATAAATGGTAGTAATCTATTAGATTATGTAAACTTATTTTAAACGACACAACTTAAAAGGCAAGAACTCTCGTATAAAGGTCGATTACTTGAAAGTTTTTATCTCAAAAAGCAAAACATTTTCTTCATGTGCTCTTTTATTTTGCCATTTACAATGCCGCTTCTAGTCGGGGGTGGTAAAGGAGATGTTCCATTTTTGTATGGAGGCTGGGCCCGTCTCAGTCTACAGTAATAAAATAATATTTTATGGAAAGAACAAAAAATAAGAAACCTTTACCCGTAAGAAGATATTTTTTTAAAACCTGCAAAACATTGTAAAAAAAAGGTTTTGAAGTTAAGATCAATAAAACAGCAACCCAAAGCTTATTTAATATTGGCAACTTCGATTGACCAACATGACCGATGTCAAAAGCTTTACCGCCACTATAAAAATAGAAGGATGTCACTGTCACACTGACAATGACATTACGATGATAGGAGGTAATTCTCATTATTTAATAAAAATACAAAGGAACCCAATACAGCCAGCATCTACAGTTTCATTTTTAGGGATAAATCTGCAGTAAGAGCAATCAGAATTTATTAATAGTTTCGGAAAAATAATATAAATAGCTTGACGCCTTCATTAAAACCTATAAATATAAAAAAAGCAAGCAAGCAGCAGCAAGCAAAATGAAAGAAACCAATGTTCGAGACTTTAAATATTATTTTTTAAAAGTTCGCAGGTTTTTATATTTTTTTTCTTTTTGGAAAAGACAAAGGTCTTAGAGGGGAGATCTATCAGAAAAACATCACACAGTAAGTGTAGAAAAATAATAAAAAATGGGACCCAAAAGAAACGTCTCTGTTGAGGTTTCCAGGTTTATTCTAGTGAATGCGTTTATTATAATAGTTTAAATTACGTTTATTGAAAAATTACAAAATTTGCAGATTAACAACCGTGACAATAAAAACGTTTAGTTCAATCAATAATGACAGATGACTGAACGATTCGCAGTCAGGACTCTTTCCGGTATAGTTGCGCTTTATCGTCGCTAGATGGTGGTGCAAGCGAATGAATGAAGGTGACGCAAGTCTGAACAGTCTCCTTTAATATTGAAAATAAAATAATATTACAAATGATTATTATTATTATTGCCGTAGGCCTGTTTGCCACAATCGTGGTGTAACGTCTATACTATTAGAATATTCTTTTCCCAGAACTTGCAAATTATATGTAAAGTTTTAACCTTCTAACGTCTACCACGAACTACCACGAACCAATCGAACCAGTGGTTCTCAAACTTTTTTAATGACGGAACCCTTTTGAGAAGCAAAATACTTGATGGAACCCTACAATAAAACAATTGTTTTTATAAGTGTATTCTTTATTAATCAGCATAATAAAAGTAAAATGTAACAGTTACTAATTATTATTTACTTCACCACTTGGCAAGAACGATAATAGAAAACTTTAAAAAAGAAAAAAATGTAACTAGTGGGAGGTATGAAACTGTTTTTTATTTTTCATCAATTGGTTGATATCAGGTTTGATGGAAGAAAGTTGGAGTCTCATATCAGCTTCGGCGTCCAGTCTATTGCGATATTTTGTTTTTGTGGCTGCATAAGTAGAAAATCCTGTTTCGCACAAATATGTAGTTGGGAACGGGAGAAGAATATCCAGAGCCATTTGGCCAAGCATTGCATATTCATTTTGGATTCTGCACCAAAAATCATTGAGAGGCGTCGTTTTGAATAGTGACTCCATACTTGTATCGGATGACATTTCTAAAAGAGATTCATATATCTCGTTGACATGTTTTCAGGCTTTTCCAAATTAGGTAAAAAAGGATTATGAATCCATGAATTCACTTTAATTTTTGTATTGTGTTCTTCGGGAAAATACTTTTCAAAAGATGCGCGCAACGAACTGAGATAATGGACCAATTCTGCAAACATATCATCTTCGAACATTTCTAAGTCGTTTTCGCTTATAAACTCACTGAGTAACGTAAAGCTTTCTATTTCTTTTTACCAATGCAAATGATCCAAAAATCTAATTTTCTTTTAAAAGCAGTTATTTTATTAACCTGAAACACTGTTACCTGTTTGCCTTGCAACGATAAATTCAATTCGTTAAGTTTTTGAAAGATATCCGCCATAAAAGACAATCGAAACAACCAATTTTTATCATACAAACGGTTCTTCAAATTAAAAGAAGTATCTGCTGAAAGAAACATTTGTAACTCGGCTCTGAGTTCAAATAGCCTTGTTAAAGTTTTACCCCGAGACAGCCATCGCACTTCTGTATGGAGCAGCAGTGTTTTATGTTTGCTGCCATAATCTTCACACAATAATGAGAACAATCTGGATTGTAGTGGTCGTGATTTGATTTAAATTAATTATTTTTACAGCTTCATCCATAACTAATTTTAGATTTGACGGCATTTGCTTCATCGCAAGTGCTTGTCTATGCAGAATACAATGACTGGAACTACAATTAGGTGCTTTATTTTTCATTCGTGACACTGCTCCTGCTGTTTTATCTGTCATCGCCTTGGCCCCATCTGTACAAATGTCAATACAATTGTTCCAACTGAGATTATTTTCTTCAAAGAATATATTTATTTTATTAAAAATTTCTTCCCCGGTAGTGTTTGTAAGCAGCGGTGAACACATAAGCATGTCTTCTTCAAAAGAACTTTTATATGGATATCTCACATGTTAACATAACTCTCAACGTGTTAACATAACATGCGTTTCAGAAACCGGCCGTTAGTATATTATATATAAATATACACATATCTATAAGTACTTGCTTTGATATAAACAATTGTATATATATATAACATTGTCATTATTCTAAAGAAACTAATAATGATTCGCTTCCCTCAAATTTTCTAATAACTAAAGTATATTATTGTGTGTAAATAAGTTCACATATATCTTGCTCGGATTTTCATATCATAATGATTTGCTCTAAAATGCTAACAATATTTTTAAAATAATGTGTAGACAATTTAAAAAGTGTAGGGTAACAAACAAGCCTATAATAACCCTTTGTTTTTAAGTTATAAGCCCAGTTCCGGTTACTTTTTAGCGCAAACGCATTTCCGCCATGTGGATTTTACTATATAAGGCCACATTTTGGCTACTAGGGGTAATGTTCGTTGGACTTTCGTGCGGATATAATATATTTACCCTAAGTAAGTTAAGCAAGTGGATTGTGTTGTAGTAGTGAATTAATTGGCGAGAGTTCTGTTGCAACAGTTAAGTAATATTTCCTTTGTAATTTCGTTCCCCTTATTTTGTTAAAACTTTGGTAATTGCTTATTAGTCATGTTTACTGATTTTAATGGATATGATTCAATGTATTGTGTATTTAAGTGATATGTAGTAAATTAAAAGAGCAACCCCCGAGTTTCTTGCTCGCTCTTCTCGGGGAAGTCAGCATTCCGAGCGAGTGGTAGAGCCAGTTATTTGCAAATAAAAAGTAGTTATCATTCTTGTAGTTTATTTTCTTTATACCCTTTTCATCTATAAGCATTGAGTTGCTATTTAATGTTGATAATTAGCTTACAGTCTCAAATAAAAGCAGTCTGTATTATATTTACATTTATCACATGCATCATATTTTTTTGACTTTCTAATAACTGATCTTTTTTGCGAACAAAAAATTCTTTATTCTTGTCTTTAGACTCGGGGTGTACAGTTTCTAAATGTCGGCGCAATTTGGCAGGTGCCATGGAACTATTAGGAAGCAGTTTACTACAGAGCATGCAGAGAGGTGAGCCGTTGGAATCAACAAATCCGAAACTGATATAAGATTCATCATACTTCCTTTTTTCGTTTTTGAAACCGTCAAGCTTGACGTCGTGGCATCATCTTCTGGATCGGTGATTGCTATATTCTCCGCGCGCACTGCTTTTGAACATTCAGCGTTATTAGAAGATGTTGTTGCAACACGTTTAACACCTTTAAGCCAACGTTCCATTCTTCTTTATTTATAATGTTACACGTCAGGATAGTGGGGTTTACATAATGAACAACCGTTACTGCGTATAAGAGACTAAATTTAGCACCTACAGTGAAGAAATGTACCGATAAAACTGAGACAACAGAATACAGCAGGCAGTAAAACAATGAACACTAGTTTCTCGCTAGCGAGCTTGTAAGTAGGTAGTAACCTCAAAGTAACCAAGACAGGAGATGCCATTGTCTAACATTCCCCTCTGCCAAAGCATAAGACTCGGAATCTTGTACGTTATATAAAACTAGTTGAGCTGCCTTATGGGCTGTCACACAACATTGTGCATGTCGCGGCGAACAGAGCTCCCACTAAAATGCCTATTTGTGCTGTTTTTTCGTGTAAAAAGAAGTCTAACACGTCAAGTATGCAAAAAGATGGTGTCACCTTTCATTTGCAAGTATTATTTTTAAGATTTATTGATTATTTAATTCATAATTTCATGTTTTACAATTCTGCAAATTCAAATTTAACGTCATATAGTCTCGTGAGGAGTGCGGTCTGACGTCATATAGTCTCGTGGGGAGTGCGTGAGCTAGGGTTGAACATTATCATATTTCAATTAATTATGACATTTGACATATAGAATTTGTATAGTTCATATAACAATTTTCTAATCTGGTAGGTATTAATTTAATCAGTAACAGCATCATTTGGTACTCTGCTGTCTTAAATTGCCGATGCCTTGGTATAATAATACACAATTTTACTATTTTTTGATACTTTAACAGTTCTATACATAACGATGTACTAGCAATTATACCATTTAAATTAAATATTTTTATAAGTATTTATATAGGTGCATTATTTAAAACAATCAATAATGTAAAAATGAACTAAACTCAAACTTCCCTTCAAATCAAGTATAGACGATAAATCAAGTAGCACACTGCTGTTATTCTATCGAGACATACACTTTTTGTACAATACCAAATGGTGAAGGTGCCTTGATAGAATAACAGTTAAGTAACAAGTTTAGTTTCTATTAGCGGTTTCTATATATAGAAATCAAAAAGATGTATGAGGAGGACATTTGCAATAGTTTTTTTTATCTATCGCGAATTACTCAATCTGTCACTGGTAATCTCATTGTATGTTATTTTTGTTAATAAAAATAGCAGTAATAAAATAGTAACACTTACTTTGTGAGTGTAATTTTGTTAAAGGAAATATAAGAGCCATGCTTAAAAGGTAAGCATCTGTAAACTAGCGCCATCTCTAAGAAACTTAAAAATTTTAGTTAAAAAATATTATCTTTTTTAATCAGCAACCCTAATTGATTTTCACACTTGAATGGGTACATAATAGGGATGCAACTATATCGATATTTTGGTTTTACGAGTAAATAGGAATGAATGAATGAATGGAATAATTGACATTAATTAAAAATATTATGCTTAAATCTTATTGAATAATAAAATATAATTGACAAACAAAGTAAGTAAACAGAAAATAAGTACGCTTTATTTAATATTGTTTAATAATGACGTCTCGGATTATAATACACTAAAAGGTGCAGTCGAAAAATTACCTAATGATGTAATATTAATTACATCAGTGACCGGAGCATGGGGGTTCACAAAATATTATAACCCAATATAAATTTGCAAAAAAAATTACTCAAATTTATTGCTAACATATTAAGGATAAAAATCAAAAAATTTCGTTTAAGAGATATTGTTGATTGTTAAAGTATTTTAAGACCTAATTTCACCAAACTTAAACTAATCGTCTGTTGTGTAATGGCTTGTTACGTTACAGAGTTGTTAAGTTATTCTAGATCCTACATTGTAAAATTAACAAGCCATTACTAAATCAACCGTTAACTGAATGAATTGCGAAACGTTCATTCAATTTGTAATACAACCAATACAGTCGTCGTGCATCACTCTTACTATACGGAAATGCGTCTAATTTCTACTGGTCGTATAATGTGTCAAGTAGCAATACAATGTGAACAAATTAAATTGTCGTTCTCTCTATAAGTTTCTAAAGCAAGCGCATAATATTTGGTTTTGCCAGGTTATTTCTCTATTGTTTGTGTAGGTCATGGAATTATAAAAAAATATTATTATTATGTAGCTTAAATCACGTATCTTTTAAGACACGGTCCTTTATAAGGCTTGCGCGGGGATACAGATCCAACGCGTAGAGGCCATTTAAGCCAAATTTAATGAAAGTGTGCGTGGTGTGTACCAACTGGGTCTAATCTCTATCTGCACCATGAAAAATGCAGCCAAAGACTATACCCAGTTAGATGCACAGAAACTATTGTCATTAGTGGTCAAAACGTTTGTGGCCTATTGCATTTCGATTTAGGTGGTAATGAAAACCGGGCTATGGAAGAGACTCCAGTCACCTGCCTTCTCAAAGCCTCCTAATTGATTTAAATATGGCAGGTGGTGACTCGCCGCTCACTAAATGGGCCCTCCAAAAAAGCAGACCAATATTGGTGCGAAGAGAGCAACATTGGTGTGAACGGCTAAGGGTGTAGAGAGGTGTGTCTGCGACAGCGATCGAGACGCCGTCGGCGTTATGACATTATTACACTTCCACTCTTCGAGCATCTGCTCTTGCGACTCCACTCTGTCCGGCTGGTTAAGGCAAGACAGAGGCGGGTGGCATACGCCCCCCTGAAGCACATCGGTACCCTCGGTGACGCAACTCACCGACAGCTCGCCACAAGCTGCCCTGAGGGAGACTGACTGCACTGATGGGGCATTTATGGCAGTCAAGGGGCATTAAATGCCCCACCAGCGGGCGATGATGGTGTAGGTATTTGATTGACGTTTCGTGGTGTTTTCGTTCGTGGTAGGCATTTTCTTTGATTTGTAAAATACCTAGGTACCTAGTGATTTTACTTATCTTAAAAATCCTCGGACGTCGTACTATGCTGTCTAAAGTATCTAAATTTGTTAAAAAATCTTCGTCATCCATAATAAAATTGTACGCCGCGTCCATCTTGACAGTAAAATAATCGTCTGTTACAGATTAACGAACCACTAGAGCTGTCATTAAATTTAACAGTCCATCAAGCTAACTAATCTCTTGTTTGCACATGGTGGGACACTTGCTAACTCTAACAAGCTGTTAACGGTTTAACAAGACGTTATTTTAACAAACAGAGTATGGTGAAATTAGGTCTTAAGATCCCTATCTGATATTTAGTTGTATTTAATACGATTTAACTAATTTAATTATTATAATGACATACTCGTACATTGGAATAATAGAACTAACTGTCAATCCCGTGTCAAAAAACTCAATTATTTTTATAGTGTGTATTAAAACATGTTTTTCAATAAAATATTTCTTTTAGAAAACGCATTTTTAATGTTATTATAACAATGTCGGTGTTGCAGTATCTAATTTTGACGTAAAAATACAATTTTTGTTGTATCCGCAACTTGGTGTCAATAAAACTTATTTTATTTTCCGGTTTAATAGGACTTCTGTAGCTTCTCATGCAACAAAATTCGTATTTTTACCTTAATATCCTACCAAATAACAAATATGCAGTTAAAAAGACACAAAAATTAGGTAAAATTATTAGATGTTATAATTTACTATAATAAACTACTGAGTATAAGTTTGCATTTTATTAACCTTCGATATCTGTCAATTTTATATTGACTACATACTAAATGTCGAAGCATGATATTTTAATTATGTTGAAATATTAACGCCAAGTTAACATTCATTCATTGAACGAAAGCGATTTATCGATATCATTCTTTTGGGTGATGTCTCGTTACTTCCCACACTTTTACATTTTTGTGTTCGAATAGAACGTCAACGTACTTTTTTAAGGTTTGTTTGCGTGAATTTCAAAATTGTGTGTCATGTGTCCATGTGTGCATTTGTAAAAACGTTAAAATTTTCTGTTTATGTGTGCTGGTTTAGAGTGTAGTAGTAACCTCGCCCCCCGCAAGATATGACAGAAAAATTTGTTCGAGAAATTTGACTGATGCCTACTCCAGTTCTATTTACTCTGAGGTAGTAACTTATCGCGCCGAACGCTAATCGATCGCCGCTTTTATACTTAGTCCTAGACTCGATCTCGAATATTCTCAAAAATACTCGAGTACACCTTTGATAAACAAAAAGCAAAAATAAAAACAGAAATTTAAAAATTATGTTGAAAACAATATCGACTTTATCCTTTAAAAGTTAGCGGCGAAAGTCGCTTGTTGATAACTATAGCGCTAATTCAGAGGCGGCTTTTATCAAAGAAACTGCGCGCTCACAAGTATACTTTAAGTTTCTCGCTACACCCAACTTGTATGTAGGATACACTGGGGGTACTCCCCCACAGCACTGCCGTTAGTGTTAAGCGTGCTGGACAGAGGTGATCTATTAACACCCAAGCCCAACACTGCTTTGTGTTAATTCCATTGGGAATCGCGTATAGTATTACTGTATGTGCAAATTGGTTGTATTCTGTCGGTAATGAGTACTGTAGGAGTACTGTAAGTGTTATGCTTGATATGTTATAACCACGCAAATGCTATTAGCTATAAATTATAATCTACTAGAAAAGTAATAGATGGACAGATATATTTATAACTTTATAGACTGATTTATATGTATCATTGACTTCTCAGTTGCTATCTACCTATGTAATGTTTAAACATGAGTCTTTGGTGTAACTTTAAATAAGAATGCCTCAACTTTACCTTAGATCAAATATTTTATTTCCAATTTAACTGTGTACAAATGCGTTTAATACTTATAAATCATCTTATATATTATATAATCTTGTTGTATCACTAAATTGCACTTTGCAATTTCTTAATATTTTCAACGATTTCTCTTGTTTTGTTGAGAACATTCTCGATTTTGACAATGTTTTATGCCAAGTTAGACTCCTTTTTATGAATTTTATGTCATAATTTTAATTTTTTGTATTTTGTATAGAACATCATATGTATATATGGCTAATATAAAGGCGGTCCAGGGTCTGCAGGCGGTCATTTTGATTTCTGATCCTGATTCTACAATCTACCTTGTATACTACCTTAATCTCTCTATGAAGAGAGCTTAAGGTTAGAGTTTCACGCAGAACTCTAAAAGTACTGCGTGAAAACTCTGCTGCATACTAAACGAATCTCAATAAAAGAATCTCAATCGCTAAAATTTGTGCCACGTATTATTGTTGCCTCTTCGAGCCTTCTACGTTTTCGACTTGCTGCCTGCTGCTGCACACCTGCCAGCTTGCTGCTGCGTACCTACCAGCCTGCTGCGGAATACCTGCCAGCCTGTCGCTGAATACCTGCCAGCCTGCTGCTGTATACTTGCCAGCCTACTGCTACTTTGTCTGCTTATTACCTGGTACCACCATCCTTTTTCCTTCTCTACCATTTTTATTATTATTATTTGTAATTTTAATTTAGCTCTTAAGTTTAGGCCGTGCTGTAATAATATTTATTTTAATATAATAGTGTCTTGTATTTATATTTTTGTTTTACCTTTCCCTATTTTGCTCCGTAGCCTTCCGCTACGTGACAGTGGTATAAAAAAAATGTTATTAATATCTTTATTTTCTGCAGTTTTATAAACAATACATTATTTCTTATATGATTTATTTACGCATTATGGATCATAGCATTCCGTATGATGTAAATAGGCGAATTGATCTGTTACATAATTCAGATCACATACCATTCATATAAATTATTACACCGAAAATATATTCAGAAATATTTTTATTTGGAAGGACGCTGTGTTGATACGCTGTGTTGATACGTGGAACTACAGCCTGTATTGATTTTGTTAGATGAAACTGTACAAATATGATAAAACAATAATAATAATAATACTTTATTTGTCTTTGAAAAGGGTACATAGTGGTTGTTGTTAATGTTTGACCGCCTATTCAGCCATAAATGATAGCATGCAAATACATAATAATATAAATTTTTAAATGATCTTCAAATAATTAATATAAAATTCTTTAACAATATTGGTAGCATTAATCAACTCTTTACAGTGTGTTTGTACTTTTATGACATAAAGTATTACTTTTCCCTATAATTAATAAAATCTTGCACAGTGTAAAATGTGTGATCCATCAACCATCTGTGCAATGCCTTTTTAAATTGATTGAAAGGCATATCTTTTATGCGTCGTGGAATTTTATTATATACTAGCTTTCTGCCCGCGGCTTCGCCTGCGTGGCCTGATTGGGTCTATAGAGGGTTAAGGGTCATAGCTTTTGCCCACGGCTACATATGCGCAGAAGTCGTTTTATGGCGCGAAGATTTTATCGTGCTTCCCGTGGGACTATCCGTTTTCCCGAGATAAAAAATACCGCAAAACCTTGCTCAAGAATCACTCTCTCTATTGATGAAAGCCGCATGAAAATCTGTGCAGTAGTTTTTGAGCGAAGCCTTTATTGCGCATCCCGTGGGATCTGTCGATTTTTCCGGGATAAAAAGTAGCTTATGTTACTCGGGGATAATGTAGCTTTCCAAAGGTGAAAGAATTTTTGAAATCGGCCTAGTAGTTTCGGAGCCTATTCATTACAAACAAACAAACAAATCTTTCCTCTTTATAATATTAGTATAGATATTCATGCACATATAATAGCAATTTTTCTTAAATCGAGCACTGTTTATGACGGAGTCTACAATTAATTTATCACCATTCCTCGTATTAGTGGGATATATATCTTTTGCACATTTAAAATAGGTGGGATTTTGCTTCACGAATTTTCCTACTTCTAATATGTATAAGCACGGTAGAGGCAAAATGTTTATTGATTTAAATACCAACCTACAAGACTGATAGGGTGCCAAACCACAAATTGCTCTAATACATTTTTTCTGTGCAATAAATACTTTGCTTGCATCAGTACTATTCCCCCATATTATAAGTCCATAACGCATTATTGATTCTACATAAAATATGCGAAGTACGCCGCAATTCTGCAAAACTTTGTATTGACGCCTTAACCAATTTGGCGACCATGTCATTCTCAGCCCAGATCGTAAGTTTAACTGCACTGTGCATTTACTTTATTAAATCCAAGTATACAGGTTAAGTCGTTTGCATCGTGCCCTCTCCTGAGGAGTGTCCATTGTCATTGTCAGCCATAGGTCAATAGGTTAAGGCTGAGTTTAGTTGGCAGCTCATGTCAGTCGGGTTGTCCTGGCTGACACTGAGTCTAATATAATAATTACAAAAACAATAGTTTCGTGCTTCTTGTGGGGATTTTTTGCCTCTTTTCTGAAGGAAAACGAAATAAAACGTTAAGTCGTTCGGATACATTATGGGCGTGTAGATTGCATGGCCGAGATAGCATATTATATATTCATTACGAACTTGTGAGGACAGACAATAGCAGTCGCCGTAGCAAATAAACATATTCCTCGTTCATATAGGTTGTCGGTCTTCAACAAATCCTTGTCACAATCTAAATATTTAACAATTTTTTCTACGTTCAATGCCCCATTACGCCCCATTTTAATTTAATTAACTTTCTTACAATGTTGATTATTGAACTCATAAAACAATTTAACCTACATGTAAAATAATAACAATAATTAGACACAAATATGTTTTCATTGAATAGCAAAACATCGGCAATTTTGATAAAAATCGATTATCATCGAACCTAATCGAAAATGATAAGAATCAATTATAGTCAAGCAAATCAGAAACAATCCCAGGGTGTCCACATTCTGGAAAGTCAGGGAAAGTCATGGAAAGTCAGGGACGCTTGAGGTGGTCAGGGAAAGTCAGGGATATTGAGGAGCTACCTGGAGAGTCAGGGAAAATTTAAGATATTTGTCAATAAAAATTTCTTGAACTGTAAATTGAAATCCATGCAAAAATTTCCGAATGATTGTAAAATGAGGGATATATTTTATGCTCTGGTTTGATTCTTAATCCAGACCATTGAAGCATTTTTTTAGGTCCGGAGAAAACTACGTAGTTTTTTGCCATTACCTACTAAAATTACTCCTTTCTTGTTTGAAATAAATGAGTATTTAGGTACAATAAATAAAGTTTTACTTTGACAGGGTGAACTATCAGTCATATTGTGCACATGGACATGTATCTTCAAAATTGGAGTGAACTATGTTATAATTATAGGTTATAACTAGTTTACTTACTTTTAATATTACTTAATTCTTCGTATTAAGAAATCTTCTATTTCTTCATACAAAACAGCTCATTACTGTTATCTACGAGGAATTATAGAAATTTTACAACACTAGAACTAAAATGAATGCCAAAAAATGTTCATTTAATAAATTGTGGCTAGATCCCAAAGTCAGTCCTGAATTTTTTGAATGGCTGAATGATGTTCCAAATGATCCAGGATTAGCATTCTGTAAGATATGCTGCAAGTCCATCAAATTAAGTAACATGGGTAAACATGCACTGGTTTCACATGCTAAAAGACCCACACACGTTAAAAATTATGAATTATGAAAAATGCAACCAAACATTTCATTCTTTTCAAAATGATTGATTTTGATGATTAAAATTGATGAACCATCAACTTCGACAATTGCAAGCGCCACAGAGACTTCGTCCCTCAATATCGAAAGTTCTTATGACTCCCATAAAAGTAAAGTTACAAAAATGTGTATACCTACATACAAAGACGATGATGTGACATCAGCGGAAATACTTTGGGCATTAGAAATTGTTTTTAACAAAATGTCCCTTAATTCTAGTGATAGAACCAGCATGCATTCAAAAGAATGTTTCCTGACAACAAAATTGCCCTAAACTTCACATTGGGAAAAACAAAAGCGTCATATGTAATAAACTACGGAATAGCACATTATTTAAGAACATGTTTGAAAAAAAATTTAGAAGATTGTCTATTTTACGTAATTTCTTTTGATGAATCACTAAATAAAGTCTCCCAGAAATGTCAAATGGATATTGTTATAAGATTTAAATGGATTTTTAAAGGGTTTGTTAAATCTAGACCATGACAAGTTATTGCAAGTTCGATGGATGGACTCAATGTTAACCTGAGCTTTCTTCATAAATTGAAAGCAGAACTTGCTACAGAAAATTCAAAATCTTCATTAATAGATATCGGAGTTTGTGGCTTATACACCGTGAATGGCGCTGTTAAAACAGGACATAAGCAAACTGATTGGGAAATAAACGAACTCTTAAGAACAATGTATAATTATTTCAGACTCACCGGCACGTCAAGCTCTGTATACAACAATTACTGGCAGTACAGAATTTCCACAGAAGTTCACTTCAATAAGATGGCTTGAAAATGGCCCTTGCATTGACCGAGCTTTGAAAGTTTATGATAAAGTATTGGAATTCGTTACAAACGCATCTGTTCCAGATAGTCATAATAAGAAAAAGTTAGATAAAAGATAGACTGTTCAATGTTCTAATATTATTTGGTTTTTAATTTGTTTTAGCAAAAAAAGTGTTTGATTTTTTTGTACAATTAAGTTTTACTTTTCAGTAACAAAAGTCCTCCTTTTTGATGAAAAAGTCATTTTATTTGCTGAAAAAGTCCTACGTCCCCACTTGGGGGCCTGCTATTGTTTTATTATTATTTTTTAATTGCCAACACTTCTCATTGTGGTATTAGAGCGAGTGAATGACTTATTTGAAAAAAATGTTTTAATTAGATTGGTCAGGGAAATTTGAAAAAATGGTCAGGGAAATTTGAAAAAATAGTCATGGAAATTTGAAAAAATGGTCAGGGATAGTCATGGAAAGTCAGGGATTTTCTTTAACCAATAGCTGTGGACACCCTGAATCCAGTGGTATAAATCACACCAGATTAAATGACTGCCATTCTTCAGCTCCGCTAAAGTCTAGAATGTTTGTTTCCAATCAAGCTTGGATCTAGTTTTAAAGATCCCGCGATGAGTCTTGTTGAACAGACCATTCTTGGTCATGGTGTTAAGGGTATACTTTCTCAAGAAAGGTATCGTCCAGGCTGCCTACCGATAAGTGTCTTAATTTCAATGGTGACTATGTATTTAAGTGTGGCTTTCATTTGTATATAATAAAATTTATTTACAGTACTTTGTTTCTTTTTATTTCAAAAACGTCGGTGTCGCTTTTGATCATATGTTAAAAGTGGTTTGATTTGTCACGAAATAATGTTTTGTAATCAATTATTTAATAAACATTAATAATACTTTTGAAGACTTATTCGTAAAAAATATAATTAGATTCCGTAGTGTAAACAAGTTAAATTTTGAACTATTTTGATTAAGAATATTCACATGCGACTTGTTCAAAACTTTATGCGAATAAATATTTGTCTCTATTTACCCTATCAGTTTTTAATTATGTTTGTATATATAACCAAAAATAATCCTTTAGATGAATACACACAGACAATAAAAACAATGTTACACAAAAAATTCTATACATTTTACTATAGTATAAAATTCCTCTTAAATATTTCTTTAGGATTTTAATTCTTATTGTTTCAGGAAATAGGATACAGCGGAATAGACCTCACAGAGAATTTGGTGCCTCCAAAGTCATTATATATTGAAGTGTTGTGTGTAGTTGACTACGGGAAATTGGAGCTTGAGGATGGTGACGTTATAATGTTAAAGAAGAACAGTAGACACTTTCTACCCACATCGGAATGCCAGACGCTCATACGGCAGGGGATACTAAAACAGATAATATAATAATAATACATAATTCTTAATAAACGTATATTATTTAAAGCATTAATGAATATATATATATATATATATATATATATATATATATATATATATTATATATATATATATATATATATATATATTAATATTTATGAATAAATGGTTAAGTTTGACTGTAATGTTTTATTTTATTTAAGTAATGTTTTGTATACAATTTAAAATTTAGTTAGGCTATCCTTAAAGACACGGAAAAATGGGTGTGCTAGGAAAAATAGAACCAGTATTAGAAAACATGCACGAATTATAAATTATATACCAAAAGATATGATTGTATGACATTGCAGGAACTTACGAACTTGGCAGCCCATTAATAGCTTAAAATATTACAAAAGGAATTTGAAAATACTGGAAAAATCAACAAACAATTGATAAATTGTTAAAACAGGACCTAAAAGAAAGATTAATTTTATAAATTGCCTTTAAAAATCTTATAGTGATAACCAAAAAGGGAAGGGGAGAAATCCGGGTTTGCATACATAGACAGACGATACTCTGAAAAAATTAAAAAAGGACATTTTTTATTCAATTTAATATTCAAAGTAATTATTCATAATTAGACTTAGAGAAGTTTAATTGTATCGTCCATATTGGAACGTCAAATTAGAAGACAATAGCAAACCTGTCACACAGCTTTCACAGTACTAGGGAGAGGATTATACCAGTTTAAAGTAATGTGATATACAATCTAGCAGAGCCATTGGATAGTCATTGACCCGAGTTAACAGTAAATGTGTATTTTCTTTTTTTGTTCCGCTGAGGAAAATGCATTAAATTGCCCGGCTGCGGAGTGCCGGCGGTTATGTGGGGCTCTCCTCCCCAGAAGGGGGAGGCCTACCCACTAAAAACCTCAGGGATGGCCTTCCTCAGGCATGTAGGGAGCCCCCGGGAACGCCCAGCGACATCCGGGAACTCCCAACCTCCGCTTCCCCGTCGATATAGGGGAGCTCTCCTCGGGGGTGGCAAATACCTCCCCCGATCTCCTCCACCGACGACGTCCCCCGGCCATTGGAGGGGCGAGGTCCCTTCCGGGTTACGCCCCCGCCGGCGACCCGCGACGCCGCCGCAGCCGAGCCTACCGAGCCCGGCGCCGCCTCCTTCTGGAGCATAACTGCTTCACAGAAGGAGGCCACAGCCCTCCAACTGTGTATGTGTACCTGGACGATACTATCGTGTATAGTCCAACATTCAAAGTATGAGTCACATGATACATTTAAAGAAAATATTCACAAGAACAAGAAATGCATCACACCAAATGAAGGAGAATAAATTATGTGAATTTTGCAAACCTGAAGTGGTTTACTTAGAACATTTGGTCGCCAAGGAGGCAATAACATGCATGCTGAAAGATCAAGGCAGTAATGGAAAAAAAGAGCCCCAAAACATGAAATATTCAAGAAGATTTATGGGTACAATATGTCTGTATAGAAAATTTATACCCAATTTAAGATTTCTTGTAATTTTATATAAGAAAAAATAGTATTGGAAATAGTACGTTTTCTACCTGCATCTTTTCCTTTGTGTTCCTGGAGTACCTATACGTTGTCTTTCTATATAAGATTCTTACGAATTATATATTTAAGTATTTTTTCAATGTTTTACTTATATAAAAATTCAGTAATAAAAATTAGGATATGAGAAATACCTTAGTTTTAACAGAAATAGTTTAACCAAAGGAGTCCAATTACCCATCCCTTTAATTGTAGTCTAAGATCCCGCTATACAACGACCTTCACCGAGATGCTTATTTGATGAGACGTATTTTTTATGTTATTAAATATGCCAATAAATATATCCTATATGGGTTGCCTAACAAATTTCAGTCCAGAGTATTTTTAATTAATAATTAAAAAAATTTTTTTTTAAACATTGCACCGGTGTGATTATTTAATAAATTTGATACCAATCGAAAGTTTGAAGCCCATAGAATATGCAAACGTTAGGTTGCCTATTTTTATCCGGTCACAACCACGGGTTGCCAGGTGTAAACAGGTAAATCCATACTAGCATTTTGCAACGTTCTGATTATTGAATCAATTTTAGATAAAATGAAAGATTATTTCATAAGGAACACGGTGGTATAGGGTTGCCTGCGAAAAATCAGTCCCGAATTACGGTTGTCGAATTTTAAATAATAAAATATCGCTGCAAGTGAATGTGTGTGAGAGAGAGGTCCCAGACCAACCATCCCATGCGGTAGAAAAGGACGCAGCGTAGCAGCTGTTTAAAGCCGCCCATTTAAAGAAGGAGAGTGCGCATGCTATTTGTGCTTGGAAATGAAAAGGATAGCGATAGACTCGTATATGCTATACATTATTTTGGAGTAGTTTGTCGCTATAGATACAAGTGAAAAAAAACTGAAAACTGTGCATTAAAGTTAGCTTTTCGTAAGAAAAAAAATTTTAAATACAGTTTTATTGAGCTACCCAGTGCGTCACTCCAATTTGTAGGTTATCATACCACGTGCTACAAAAAAGTGACTGTTTTGAATAAAAAATATAACGAAGAATTTCTTAAATTTATCGCTGAATATACAGTAAGTACATAATAATTGAATCTTAAAAATTATCTAAGCTAATACATTTTCTATATTTTTGTCATGTTGAAGTAATTGGTAGTAAAACTCACTTATGGTTTTGTTAATTTTTGACACACATATTTTTTTTGTAATTTACTTAAAAAACGGTAGTTTTTTTTTTTTTTTTTTAGAATAATTAAATGAGGACGTTTTCAATCAACTATTCTTATCAAAAATTTTTTTAAATTTATTATCAAACATTTTCATTTAATCGCAAAAATTGTTTTTTTTTTTTAGGAGCATACCGATGTATCTACTACTGAAGAAGAACCACAACAGTTGAATCCTAGTGTCGATTCCTGTGCTACAGTTGCTGAGGATGCAACGAGTAATGTTGAAGACCTGCTTCAAACTTCTGGGGGCTTTGACAAGGTAATAAAATATTATTTTTTTTTTAGCTTTTTTAAAAAAGTGACATGAAAATCTATTAATTGAACTTGTATTTTCATTTATATTTGTTTTCTTCCATTTTTACTCAAAGAATGATTTAAATTCTTTTAGGAGCAGTTAACATCAACAGCAACGACATCAACAGCAACGACATCAACAGCAACGACGTCAACAGCAACGACATCAAGCACAATTATTTGTCTTTTTTGTGACCACAGCCAAAAAAGATGTGGAAAGAAGCTGGTTAATCTCACTTTCCCTAAAGGTGACAAAGTACCACTACAGATCAAAAATATCGCCGAAAATTTAAGCGATTCGGAGATTCTCTCCAAACTTCAACATCAAACTATCGCGTACCATCTGCCTTGTTACGCACTGTATCAATCGAAAAATAAGCGGTCCACGGAAGAATCTACCGATTCCACGTATAGTAAATATCGACAGTTACATCAGTTGGCCTTTCAATCCATATCAAATTTTATTGAGACAGAAATAATTGAAAACAACCAAGTTATGTACTTGGCTCAATTATTTTTAAGATACCAAGCTTTATTGCTAGAGTTTGGAAATCATGAAATTGATTTCGATGATATTCATGATTACCGATGTGAAACCTTGCAAAAAAAGTTAATGAAGAAATTTGGTAATCTTATTACGATCGAAGCGTCAATGGGAATACGTAACAAAAAAATTGTGTACAAAACAGACATGGACGTTTCTATAATGGCTAACAATTTTAAATTTTTGGAGACAAGAAATGAATATGAGTTTGAAAATGTAGCATATTATTTGAGAAGCTGCATTAAAAATATAGATGTTCATCCGCTTTCTCGCAACGTAACTGCTGATGATGTCATTCGTGGAGAATGTGACATTCCTCAGCTATTAATAGATTTTATGCGAAACCTTATTGAAGGACCTAATCATTCTGATGAAGATTCGAACGAACTGAAAGCTAAAATAACGTCAATATGTAGTGACGTTATTTATGCTGTCACTAGGGGTACATGTAAGCCCGCAAAAAGTTTATCTCTTGGATTGGCAGTAAAGTCTTTAACCAACTCTAGGCAAGTAATTACCATACTTAATAGGTATGGCCATACAATTGGATATAATTTGGCAGAAGAATTGGAAACCGAAATGACGTATACATCGATCCAAGATAACAAAGTTATACCAAAAGGCATCACTGCAGCAAATGGACACAGCACTCACGTAGCGTTCGATAATTTCGACCGCTTCGTTGACACAACTTCTGGAAAGGACACTATGCACGACACAGTCGGCATTATTTATCAATTCTCTAGTAATGGAACTGATAATTTTGATGATGGTGAAGCTACTTCACCAGCGCCTCAAGTTAAGGACAACACAAATGAAGAAGGGCCTACCCGCAAGAGAAGGCGTTTCAATGAATTATCACGAGAAATTCGACCATATTATTCGAAACCTAAGGCAAGTATGCAGCTGATTACTGTAGATTCGTTTACCAATACAACCGAGTTATGCAAAGGTGCTGCAGAAATAGCTACAGATAAAGATTTATTGTGGATAATATCGTTATCAAGAATTGATTCTGTTCCTATGTGGTTGGGTTATAACTGTATGATATCTTTAGACCACAGTGAGAAGCAAAGAGTTGAATATTTGCCTCCCATAAATTCATCACCAACGTCGTATGCAGTAGTCAATGAAACTTTAAACATGGCTAAAGAAATCGCTGAAAAATGTCAGCAGCCAGAAATTATTGTGACATATGATTTAGCGATAGCGATGGCTATGCAAATTCAAGAACAAGAAAAACCGCTATACAATAAAATTTTTGTTAACTTGGGAGCGTTTCACACAGAGATGGCATTTTTTAGAGCCATCGGAAAATATATTGACTCCAGTGGATTAGTGGAAATACTGGTGCAAGCTGAAGTATTAGCCGTCGGCTCCATGAATAGCTTTTTGGACAGCAAGCACTTCAATCGTTGCAAGCGCTTACATCCGCTAACCGCTGCCGCATTACAAATATTACATTTTGAACAGTATTTATCGACAACTAATGTTACACTTGAGGCGATGGATGAACTGCTGCAAACGCAAATACAGAATGCATCAAATCAAACTGCTTATGACGCCAACGAAACAATCGAGTTACCAGATGTATTGAGTCGAATTGTTAACGGTTATAAAGAATTCTGCAATCAGACTTTAATCGGAGAAAAAGGGAAAACTGCTCAATTTTATTACCAGTACTGTGAGTTAATTAATTTATACCATCGGTTTTCCAGAAGTATGCGAACCAGTAACTTTAAACTGTACGTGGACTCGATTTTCAACATGGCTGATATTTTTTTTGCGTTAAACCAGCCCAATTATGCCAGATGGTCCTTGTTATATTTGAGCAATTTAATCAATTTGTATACTAATAATTCATCTTTGGTGGCTGAATTTCGTCGAGGTGCCTTTGGAATTAGACGAACTGCAGCGAATTTCGCTCGATCACCGGTTGACTTGACGCTAGAGCAAACCATCAATGCTGATGCTAGCAATCAATTGGCTGATAACCTTGCTGCGGATTCAATATCTGCACGTCAAAGATGGGCACTCAGTCATAGCATGAGGACGAAGATATTAACATCTATCAAACAAAAAATCGGATTAACGAAAAAGGATGATACTTCGCACTCATTGCAACAAAGTAAAATTAAGAAAGACAAGAAAAATCTTCAGAGTATCATTGAAGCAACAAAATGTACGATGAATCCATTTGATGACACTATTGACAAAGATACATTATTCAACATTTCAACCGGTAAAGCTGCATCGAAAGAAGTTACTGATTTTCTGCTGAACGTAAAAACAGCAGGCTCTCAACAAAAATTAAATTTTATCTCGGAATGCTCTTCAACTCCCGGAAGATTCGATAAACCAATAAAACGAAACAAAATCTGCAATTTTGCTTCTCAATGTATGACTAAAGTCTTGAATACCAAAGACAAGAACAAGAAAGTATTGTTGAAAATGGAACGAGATGTATTTGGGCGACTTTTGGCAATAAGTCTAAACAAAAAAATTAATCTCGAATTTTGCCTAACTTTTCCACTAGCACCATTGCCCCCTGCTCTTTTTGCATGTACTGGAGAGATGTTAAAAACTTCAAAATCAACGTTAGCAAAGGTTTTGAAATCCAAAACTAAAATGGTTGAGCCAACTCATATCAACGTTGAAATAATAGATGGTTTTTATTACTTGCATATAATCGGAGCTGCTATAGCTCAAACTTTTGATAAAATTGCCGAGTCAATACTCATAAAAATATGTTCAACAAACGCGACAGAAATACATTTAATTTTTGATCGCTACTTATCACCGTCAATCAAAGATTCCGAACGTGAAAGCAGAAAAGAATTCGATATTCCGTACAAAATTTCAGGACCTCAGCAAACTAGACCAAAAAATTTTTTGCAAAGCCTTAAAAATTATCGCTTTAAAGAGGCTCTGGTGCAGTTTCTGGCTGATTATTGGCAAAACGACAATTTGGTAACGATAATCCAAAACAAAAAAATTTTTTTAACCGTCGACCATCACTGTTACTCTTATGAAGTTCAGGGAAATTCCGTAAAAAAAACTGAAGAAACTAATTATGAATGTTATCACGAAGAAGCTGATACAAGGATTATTTTTCATGCTTCTAAAGCGGAACCAGGCTCAAGAGTTTTAATTAAAGCCTCTGATACTGACGTTTTGATTATTTTGTTAGGAAATATGCACAAACTTATCGGATCAGAAATTTGGCTTGCCAGTTCAGCTACAAAAAAGAGTAATAATCAAACTGTTGATTGTATTTTTAGGAATCAGAAGAGAAATTCCTTAAAAAAAATAATTTGGCAACAACATAATTTTACAGAGGAATAAAATCAGCCTAACGCCTACTTTACGAATTACGCAACGTTACGCAACGCAACACGTAATAACGCTACGACCGGTCTACCCGCTCCGAACGCCCGATGATAAGTGAGTCGCTAGCCAACCGCAGCGGCTTTTATAGGCAACGGCCGGCAACCTTACGCAACGTGTGGGGTAACCGCTTATACGGCCTCTCCTGACATAGTGTCGTCCTCGACACGAGCCTCGGGGTTGTCACCACTTTGTATGCTGCCATCTGCTTCAACTCCACCATCCTCATCTGTCAGTCATTCATTCATTCTTATACCTGTATCATCATATTCAAGCTACGTCCACTCGTACGTTCAATACATACAAAACTGTATGTCTGCCGGACATAAAGTCCAATACATACAAAACTGTATGTCTGCCGGACATAAAGTCCAATACATACAAAACTGTATGTCTGCCGGACATAAAGTCCAATACATACAAAACTGTATGTCTGCCGGACACAAAGTCCAATACATACAAAACTGTATGTCTGCCGGACACAAAGTCCAATACATACAAAACTGTATGTCTGCCGGACACAAAGTCCAATACATAGACTAGGGTTAGTTAGACTAGGGTTAGATAGTGTTTGTTTCACTAACCTCATGCTGATCTAGGTACCCTTTCACACAGCAGTCGCGAGACTTCACTTAAACCTTAATTCTATTCTTATTTTTAAGTTTCTGCATGCATTATTTTTGTGTCCCTGTACCTGTAAGATTAATTTATATTGTGTCTCGTGTCTGTTAATGTGAATAAAGAATTTGGAATTTGGAACATACAAAACTGTATGTCTGCCGGACACAAAGTCCAATACATACAAAACTGTATGTCTGCCGGACACAAAGTCCAATACATACAAAACTGTATGTCTGCCGGACATAAAGTCCAATACATACAAAACTGTATGTCTGCCGGACACAAAGTCCAATACATACAAAACTGTATGTCTGCCGGACACAAAGTCCAATACATACAAAACTGTATGTCTGCCGGACACAAAGTCCAATACATACAAAACTGTATGTCTGCCGGACACAAAGTCCAATACATACAAAACTGTATGTCTGCCGGACACAAAGTCCAATACATACAAAACTGTATGTCTGCCGGACACAAAGTCCAATACATACAAAACTGTATGTCTGCCGGACACAAAGTCCAATACATACAAAACTGTATGTCTGCCGGACACAAAGTCCAATACATACAAAACTGTATGTCTGCCGGACACAAAGTCCAATACATACAAAACTGTATGTCTTCACACTGAACGCCAAGGCCGCACCGCGATCCGATGACGTCCCCGACGCACCACACCCGTCCGCACCTGCATCCGCCCAACATTCCGAGGCTCAGCCGAGCCAATCAAAGGTCCAACCCCCCCGACTCGGCCCAACCTGACCCTCACCCACACTGCCAAGATCGACGCAAGACGGTCCATGATCGAATTCAACGTGGAATGAATAGCCAAATCCGGGGCACGTGACCCGCTTGAAGACCGCGATCCGCCCAAGCGACGATGACGGCGATCACGCCCAGGCGCCCCTTCCGACGGTGCGAAACCTTCATCACGCGTCCCACCACATGACCGACGTCGCGATCGGCGGCTCCCAGCGGACACCCCGCGACGGCTACGTGAACGGTGCCGCGACTTATCACGGGAACGACTTCGCGACCTACGGTCACTCCGACTGGATCCGCCAGCCATTATCACAAACACGAACACTAAAGTACGCAGAAGACTTTGTTCCTCGTAATTGTGGGCTAAGAGTTGCTTATCCCACTTCTGATTTTAGGAATCAGAAGAGAAATTCCTTAAAAAAAATAATTTGGCAACAACATAATTTTACAGAGGAATAAAATCAGCCTAACGCCTACTTTACGAATTACGCAACGTTACGCAACGCAACACGTAATAACGCTACGACCGGTCTACCCGCTCCGAACGCCCGATGATAAGTGAGTCGCTAGCCAACCGCAGCGGCTTTTATAGGCAACGGCCGGCAACCTTACGCAACGTGTGGGGTAACCGCTTATAGTATTAATTGCACCGATTTAGCGTTGGAGTTAGGAATTAAATTATGCCAAAGTCTTCCAGCATTCCATGCATTTACGGGTTGCGATTACACGGCAGCATTTTACAACAAAGGGAAAGTAAAACCTTTTCAGCAATTTTCAAAAAATGAAAAATATCAAACAGTTTTTGCGTCATTAACAGATGCTGCTGATATTTTCATTGGTGAAAAAATGAAGACTGTTCAAGAATTTACGTCTAGTATGTATGGTGTCAGGAACTGTACCAGTGTGAATGATGCGAGACATCGGATTTTTTTGAAGAATTACTCTGCAAAAGAAGGCAGCGAGCACTTTTTAAAAAAAATAAAAGGCTTCGACTCCAACTCCATACCACCATGCTGGATATCATTAACTCAGAAAATTTTACGAACTATTTTCGTAAATTCCATGTGGCTTAATGCAACGGATCCAATATGCGTGAAACTTCAGCCTGAGAACTGCGGTTGGTTCTTAGATGAATATTTAAAACCAGTAGGATTCATTGGGGATCATACACCTTTAAAAATAGAAGACATTGTCGAAAAAATTGAAACAGAGAGTGATAACGAAGAAGATTCAGAAGTTGGAGATCACAGTTATATGTCCGATGACTCGGAACCTGAGTAATTTTAAAAATTTTTGTATTTTAAATTTTTTTCAATAAACAGAAGTATTCTTTTAATTGTTGTTTTTTATTTCGGCTCCTAATAATAAAGATAAAATTTGCCAGATTAGTAATATATATGTATTACTCTGTCTTTTTTACTAAAGATGTGTATATACTTTAGTGTCACATAAACAATAAACATAGATAAATAATTAATTGATTAAAAAATAAAAAATTAAATAACTATTTCTCTATATTAATAATTAACTACTCCAAAATAATGTATAGCATATACGAGTCTATCGCTATCCTTTTCATTTCCAAGCACAAATAGCATGCGCACTCTCCTTCTTTAAATGGGCGGACTTTAAACAGCTGCTACGCTGCGTCCTTTTCTACCGCATGGGATGGTTGGTCTGGGACCTCTCTCTCACACACATTCACTCGCAGCGATATTTTATTATTTAAAATTCGACAACCGTAATTCGGGACTGATTTTTCGCAGGCAACCCTATACCACCGTGTTCCTTATGAAATAATCTTTCATTTTATCTAAAATTGATTCAATAATCAGAACGTTGCAAAATGCTAGTATGGATTTACCTGTTTACACCTGGCAACCCGTGGTTGTGACCGGATAAAAATAGGCAACCTAACGTTTGCATATTCTATGGGCTTCAAACTTTCGATTGGTATCAAATTTATTAAATAATCAAACCGGTGCAATGTTTAAAAAAAAAAAATTTTTTAATTATTAATTAAAAATACTCTGGACTGAAATTTGTTAGGCAACCCATATAGGATATATTTATTGGCATATTTAATAACATAAAAAATACGTCTCATCAAATAAGCATCTCGGTGAAGGTCGTTGTATAGCGGGATCCTATACTATTGTGTGCCTAGGTTGATAACGTGCAAATGTTTGGAGCTGTGTAGAAGTATAAATACAGGAATATGTTAGGTATATGTAAAATAATGGGCTGCTCATATATTCGACACGAAGGCATTCGAAAGAATCGGTAAGTTTTCATTTCATCATCAACATTGGTGTGTAATATTATGCTGAGGTTTGCGACTCAAAGAAATCACTTTATCTTCTTTAGTACCTATAGAGCAGTTGGCAGATCTAAATATAACTTGTAATCCCGTTGTCGATACCATACAAATCATAGGTCAATCATTCAGCACCGGTAATCGTCCAATTAGCGTCGTTGTTGCCAGGAAGCTGATTCTCAAGCAATCGAATTTTTTCCATATTAAAATTCGTATATCAAATTCTCCGCTCTACTGAAAAGTTCGAATGTTTCGTTTAGTACGTCAGGTATAGATTAAATAATAAATTACGTTATTATTAAGCGTTTATAAAAACGCTGTTACTGCTTCATCTACTAATAGATTTTATTCGTAAATACTACTCTTAAAAATATATTATTTTATGAATATGACACTTTAATTTTAAAACTCGCAAGTTTTTTTAGTTATCAACTTTAAAACGAGAAATTAAAAATGATTTATTTCCGATATTTTCTACTATATACCTACATATGTTATGGGCTATTGACAAATGCGGGCAGTATTTATAATGCCCGGGCGGTATGAATAACGACTAGCCATATCGGGCCGAGTGATTAATTACAATCTAAACTCACCTATTTATCACATTGCCCGGGCATTATGAATATTGCTACATGATGATCGGACAATGTGATTAATAGGTTAATTTTTACGTGGTGCGCTGCGATGCGGGGCCGGAGACCGAGACCGAAACATATTCTATTCTGTTCTGTTGTGTTCGGTTCTTTTCTGTTCTGTTTTGTTCTGGTTTGGTGTGTTCTGTTCTGTTCGGTTCTATTCTTGAAATTAAAGCAAATACGAAATACTTCCAAACTGTATTGAAACTACAATAGACTGTAGTTTCTAAATGTAACCCTTTGTATATTGATTGAAGTAAAACCGAAGTCTAATTATTTAACATATAGAAATAAACACTAAACTATAAAACATGTTTTTATTATAACTCTACCCGATAATTGATTTCATTACTTGCGATACTCGGTCTATCTAACTAAATATTCATTTGAAAGTATTAAACATGCTTTACATCACTATGCCCAATAAGCACTGCACATTATTCATAATGCCCGGGCAATGTGATAAATAGATTGGTTATAATCACACTGCCAGCTATTATTGGGAATTATTCATATTGCCCAGGCATTATAAATAGTGCCCGATTAATCACTTAGCCCATAACACATATATATATTTTTTTATTATTTTTTTGCTTGCCTTTGTTTTAAGTCAATGCGTGATCGCTGTTGAATCATTGGCTCAATCATTTGGATGAGTTCTTATGTGAGGTTCTTATTTAATCGAAAATGTTTAATAAACTCTGCATTGCTCAAATCAAATGGATCTACATTTGCTGAAACACTTCGTCGCGGCGGTTCTGCATTCGGTGCCTCTAACTCTTGCACTAAATTACCAATAAAATCTACAATAAATTCGACCATTTCTTATGTAAAGTCAAATCAACACAAACAAAAAGTATATCCAATCAAACTTTGATTTAAATTCGTATTCGAATGTCCACTTCTATTGGTCCGTATCACTCGTTTTGTTCGAATGACGTTCAATGCGAACTAGTTCGATTGTGAACTTCTGAGAATAGACAAACTGTGTTACATTCGAAAAATAACGAACTTCGAACTTTTTTACAAATGTGAACTTGCCTGTGCCCCAGGGGCACGATTCTCATGCAATAGAAAAAAGTTATATTTTATAAAAAAGTTATATATATATATATATATATATATATATATATATATATATATATATATAATATATATATATATATATATGCAATAGAAAAAAGTTATATTTTATAAATAAGTTATATATATATATATATATATATTATATATATATGTAGAAAATATCGGAAATAAATCATTTTTAATTTCTCGTTTGAAAGTTGTTTACTAAAAAACTTAAGAGTTTTAAAATTCAGGTGTCATATTAATAAAATAATATATTTATAAAAGTAATATTTACGTATAAAATCTATTAGTAGATGAAGCAGTAACAGCGTTTTTATAAACGCTTAATAATTACGTAATTTATTATTTAATTTATACCCGACGTACTATTTCGAATAGTAATCGTTCTATGGGTGCTCAGAATACGAGATAAAGGAAACATTCGTACTTTTCAGTAGAGCGGAGAATTTCGTATACGAATTTTAATATGGAAAAAATTCGATTGCATGAGAATCGTGCCCCTGATCCGCAGATATTTCTCATTCGAATATTTCTTGATTCGTCACGGCTGCCATTTGTTACGTTCAAAATACAAATTGTTGTGATGAAATAAGATCCTAGTGATATGATGAATGTTCTGGAGAAAAAGAGTATCGATTTCATTTGTTTATCAAATATAATTATTAATTTGGTTAAATAAAATTATGTATAATAAGTACTATTTCAAGTTGTAAATTAGCACCACGAGAGACCAAAGCTTAAAGGGCCATACAGTATCTACCTATAGCTTGACGTGGCGCTATGTCTACTAAAATAATATAATGTTAATCTGTCAAACTGTCTTTGTTAACTGATTGTAGTCTGCACTTTAAAGAAAATGAATTGTATTTCTAAATGTTTTCAATATTATGTGGCACGGTCACAAGCACGGCAAGAAGAATCTCATATTCGTTCACGCAGAGTTCTTCTCCAGTGCATTGGATGAATTTGCTAGATATTTTTTTTCACTCGCCCTTTATTGTTTTTTCGTAGCTTTGTTTTTATGTATTGCCAATCAAGTAAATAACACAGTTTTCCAGATGGTAAGCATGGTGTAAGCATGGTAACAGATGATAAGTGAATACAGTCTTGAAAAATAGATGTATTTGCAGAAAATATGTAATACAGAAACCATAGTGTACGTTGCCAACTTGTGACGAGATTTTTAATATTTCCAATATGAATTCATTTTCCTTCTAATAAGTAATTAATAATATTATAGTGAATTTCCTACTTACATTTGTAGGTAAGAAATTTAGACTAAGCGCAGGTTATCCCATCATTATTAACTACATTAAAACCGAACCATAAGGAAAATAAATTCACAATAATTAGAACCACAGCGCTAACTATAGAAAATTATGATGAAACGGAAATTGTAATGCAGAATTCGGAAATACTTTAATGATTCATTTAATGTTGTGGGCAACATTATCGTGGCTATCTTATATAATATAATCTTTCTGACATAGTAAAGGTAGGCTCATATCCCTCGTGCATGTGTGTTGTTTGTATATACTTATTTCTTCTTGGGCTTGACCTGGTTCGGCGTATGCGACACACCAATGGCACAGGTGTGAGCCATATTCCTACGGTATACCTAAGTGGCAAGATATGAATTCTTTAATGATATGATCATGGAGTATTAGATGTGCCTGTATAATTTCAGCGTGACATATTGATATATTTTTTATTGTTATTGCGGCTATCGCGTTAAGTCGTTAAACAACATAATTGATATACATAGTGGTAAATCCAAATAATATAATATAGTTATTGTTTTAGAAAAGTCGCGTTAAATTATAAGTAATATCTAAGTAATAGCGGTGAGTTAAATGTAACAATGGGATTTCAAACGTAAACTTGTTATACCTACTTTACTTTATAATATATCTACATTACATAGAAAATAACTAAATAGGTTTGTACAAATAATTTCGTTTGTCTACCGCTGTATTTACTTCACATGAATGGTCATGATATAACCCAGCTTAGACGTAGTTTCCGAAGTCCAATACAACGAGCAAACAGTCACCTCATACAGAAGAGGTCTTCATACGCAGTCAGATGCTAAGCGGTTTTTCCTGGGCCGGTAAAAGGGGGATTATTGTAAAGTGGGTGGGTAGGTAAATGTATGAATATGTAAGTGGGTTAGCAAGTGGTACTACTTTTTGATACTACTAATGAATTCCTAAAGTTGTTACTGTTATGTACTTATTAAAATAAATAGTCTTCACTTTGTTATCGCTTGCAGTATTTTTCTCTTTTTATGACTCCGAGAAAATTGCAATTTTTGGCAAATATCAAAAGTGCAGTCAACATGCAACACAGTGCATTAAATTACATGGTTAATTGTAGTGGTAAATTTATGCTTAAACTAGAATTAATTTACATCATCCATCATCAATTTTGTGTAAATGTTTTAATTATTTTAGCAGCCATAATTAAGCTAGATTCCTTTTAAATTACATTGAAATTGAACGTAGAAGAAAACAAAATTAATAATTGTTTCATTCGTCACAGTTTTTTTTTTACTTAAATGTCAAAACCTTATTTAAAGTCCGTGGTCCTCATTACAAACCTGGACATTTGAGCGTTGCGTCACGAAGTCATCGTTTCTTCCCCCCGGATCGCCCTGGATTTTTCATCACCGAAATAGATTTCTACTCTTTGAATTTGATTAAAATGCTGTAAAATATTAAAACACTGCAATCTCTCTTAAAAGCTTTTAAAACGTGTTGGAAGTTAAAGTCTTGGATGTAAGTATTATGACAGTGGACAGTTGCAGATAGAAGTGGTGCATTTTGTTTCGCTTTTAATGTTTTTCATCTTGTAATTAGGATATAATTAACATTTTTCAATAATTTGCAGTTACTATTGGATCTAAATTTGTTTATTTATCTTGTCAAGGGATGTTAATTGAGAGCTATCTATGGGAACTGTTCTATTTGTATATTGTGGTTTCTATTGGTATCTTGTTTGTTGTCTCAGTAGAATTTTGATATTGTATATTTCTAAAAAAATTGAGTGAAATTAAAAAATCATATTTGTTTGAGTTGTAGTTTGGTCCAAAATAAATTTACTTTTTCTATTTCTTTGAAAAACTGCAATTTGAAATAATATGATAGCTATTTCTTCAAAAATTTTTATGATTACATAAATAAAACGACGTGATCGTGGCAGCGGTATTTTTTATTATTTAATATTCTTATGAATATAAAAAAATGAACATGAAGTACAGTATGTAGTAATTTCATTTAACATAATATGAATGATCATATTGTTCAAGTTTTTTTTATTATAATTGAAAAACAAATCTTAAAAATAACTTAATTTTTTTCCGAATTTTGTCTTTACTGACTATAATTTTTCTTGTCTTTTAATTAGGTTTTTCGTTACTTTAAAAAGTTAAATAAATTTTATTTATTCTTTTATTATTCTAATATATATTAATTAGATGTCTGTAAAAGCTTGATAAAGTTTGGTTTCTAGTTATACGCGTATTAAATAAAGGATACCTCCATACTGCATATAAATAAACGTTTCTCAGAAAAAGATCTATTGTTAAAGAAACAAGAAGAAAATATGAGAATTGTACATCAATTTATACATCCTCTTTAAACTGTACTTAGTTATGTATATCAAAGAGGAAAAATACAACATACAGGTATGTTTACCAACATTTTAATGTTACGGGAAAACCTATCATCTCCGTTGTGTATCTAAATTAACTAATATATCAGTCTTCTATCATCTCTAATACAATACTTGACGGAGTTTGTTATTTATAGTAAAATTGAGACCACTCATGCAAATTCTTAGTGTAGGTTTCGTTCTCCATACCGAAAACTGGAATTCTTATTAGATCACTTCGCTATCTGCTTTTCTGTCTCTCTGTCCAGACACTTTTCAAACGAATAAGTAAAAAGCAGCAGTGAAAAATCAAACTTCTCAGAGAACGTATAGAGATATGGCCAGTAATACTCCGTTTATGATACTTGGCTTGGCAAGGAAATAACAGTACTTTTCATAAATCTATAAATATTAAATTTGGTGTGAAAAGAAAAATATCTACATAAATTTAAAACCGTAAATTTGTAGTTGCATTACAAAAAAAAGGGATTTCCAACTAGCAAGGAAATTGATATCTCTATGGTATTTGCCAATAATCTAGAAGCATGTAATTTGGTATGAAGTAATGTCATGTAGAATAAGAAAATGAAGAAATCTGAAATCATAAATATATATATTTACCCAAAAAAATTGCCGTATATAAACTTATTTGCGGAAACCCCGGCGCACGAGTCTGGCTCGCAATAGGGTAGACTTTTTATGTTTGAAAATGTTTTTACGCATGGTTTGTGTCTTTCAAGGTAGCAAGATATTAGTTATTAAACAGGCACATCGCACAAGTGTGAGTCACTTAGCACATAATGAGTAAACGTATTAAAATTAGTCACATTAGTTTACCAGGGGGAGAATTTGTACCAGAGTCGTCGTGCTTGATGTGCATAATGACTTCGCGGCTTGGGCAATTACTTATTTACTTTGTTTATGATTTTAATATTTTTTATATTTGTAAGTACTTATTTATGTGAAATACAAGCTGACTCTATTACTGTTTTATAATCTGTGGAGCCTTCTCTAGAATAATTGGCATGAAATTATGAAGGTCTGCTTCTTCTACAGTACCTACTATAAAATGCGTGTCGGAGTTATTAAGAGTTTCCCTAATCAAAAATTCATAGCGTAGTTAGAAAATTGATATTTAATTAACGGGTATTTTAAAGTAACAGTACGTAATAACAACAATGAGTTGTTAATTAACTATGTTCTGAATATTCCTTGAAATTGCCTTATGAGTCATTTGCAATAACAGGATTTTCCCTAGGATTAAATTACTAATTCTAAAATAACCAGAAAGTGGAACGAGGAACACTGTTTTTTTTTTCAGTGTCAAAGAAACACAAACGTGATCGTCGTTCAAGGTTCTTTTCTTGTTTGACAACGAATATCGCATCCACAGTCCGTCTTCTCGGCCTGAAGCCGCGAGGTAAGGTGGTTAGGCAGTAAGGTGCAGTGCAGTGCTATTTTGCCGGCCATGGAAAATAGAGAGATGTTCTGTTGATAAGAAAACGAGATCTACCTTAAATTTCTTGAATGGATTTTATACACTTGAGACCATATTAAGATGTGAATAGAGTAGCTCACTCTAATAATTATAAGATATTTATTCATGTACTGGACTGACGAACTAATAGTTAAAATAATCTAAAATAGTATTAAAATAATTATTGAGAGTTCAATACTTTTAAATAAAACAAAAAAGAAATAATACACTATCCTTTATCTATTGTTATATTTATATTTTATTTGTATATATATTAAATCATCTTTCATGTTGATTTAGAAAACGTTAGTTCCTTTACCTCAAATGTCAAAAGTCATTACTAAGTTTAATTAATTGATTTTATTATTCCCGTTTCATTTTTACTCATAATATCATGCAATAGCTTTTAATAATAAATTGATATTTTAGAGCAGGGTTTCCCTAACCATGGGTCGCGACCCACTAGTGGGTCGCAAGCGAATATTAAGTGGGCCCTGCCTGTGGAACGTCACACCAACTGATTGAGACAACCGCTCGCCGCGCCGGCCGGGCCGAACGGATTGAATGCGCAAAACTTCGTCACTAAAAAATTGTTTCAATCGTAAGCAATTAACAAAATTCTGGCTCTCGGTTGCTGGTAACTATCCATGCCTGTTTGATGAAGCTATAAAAGTCCTCCTCCCTTTCACTACCTCATACCTATGTGAGGCCGGATTCTCTAATATGGTGAACATTAAAACTAAATACCGAAATAAATTGGACTTAACAAACTCACTGCGCTTAAAAGTAACTCGGGTTTAAGTTGACGTCAAAACTATGATGACGAAACATAGGAAATAATTTTATCCTTCCCATTGAAAAACTTTATAATGTACAATAGTTATTTAATTAAGTAATAAGAAATTGCATTAACACTTCGTTTGTTATTTAATAAGTTCGCTATGAAAACCGTTACCAAAATTAATAAATCAGTTGAATTTATTAGAGGTGGGTCCTAAGTTTGTAAATTTGAATTAGATGGGTCGTAGCCAAGACAACTTTGGGAACCACTGTTTTAGAGTTCAGTAATATCAATAAACGTTGCCGTTTTCTAGTGGGCCTAAAAAAAATTATCTCCTTTCATTCTTCTAGGTTATCTGGAAGTAGGTTAGATGTAGGTACTATAAATATAGTACCTAAATCTAACCTACTGTATTGACTGACATCAGTCACCTTCATATTTATATAACATGTCCTTATGCATATAATTAAACACACGTAGTTTTATGTGTTTAGCTTAAAGAGGTTTTGAGTTATAGAAGCGTCAGTGGCACCAAGTGGTTCGTGTAATATTACACTCAACGCCGACTAGCCAGTTCCTTTGCATGAACTTGACTTGACACTCTGCCGCGTGTCTAGATATTTTTACACCTGTTCTTGTCACCTTTTTTTTTGTTCCCCTGAGGAAAATGCATTAAATTGCATACCCGGCTGTGGCGAGCCGGCGGTTATGTGGGGCTCCCCTCCCCAGAAGCGGGAGGCCTACCCACTAAAAACATCAGGGATGGCCTTCCTCAGGCATGTAGGGAGCCCCCGGGAACGCCAAGCGACATCCGGGAACCTCCAGCCTCCAACCTGTTCTTGTCTCCTACCTATCGTCTCCTTATATCGTTGTCTGACAGCTAACTTTCTTGTAAAATGTAAAAAAAAAAACATGAATAAATATCTTATAATTATTAAAGTGAGCTACTCTATTCACATCTTAATATGGTCTCAAGTGTATAAAATCCATTCAAGAAATTTAAGGTAGATCTCGTTTTCTTATCAACAGAACATCTCTCTATTTTCCATGCATTAGACTCTATTTCATTTCTTTATTGGTTACAATTGCTGTTATTTAGGTTAGATTTGATTTGGTCAGTTTTTATCAGAATTAAAATTTTGAATTACATAGTATAAAACAAAGTCGCAAACGCTGGTCAAACCCTACGAGATTTGTCAAAATGATGTACTACAGTATTGTACAACTTACAAAAGTCCACAAAAAAGTCCGGGATGGTATATGTCTATCTCTCAAGAATAACCCACAATAACCGCTTTTTATCTTTTAACTATTCATATTAGCATGCCACCCGTGCGAAGCCGGGGCGGGTCGCTAGTTAACTAATAAAATGACTGATGTAGTGAAAACTGGCCTGGCTGATGCTTGAAGCGAACTAACACACACACTCACATATATATATATATATATATATATATATATATATATATATATATATATATATATATATATATATATATATGTAAATAGGTACTATATACTCATATACTTTGAGTATATGAGTATATAGTATACTTAAATATACATAATGAAAAGACGAAAGACGTATTACAGAAGAAAAAAATTAACAACCATAAACTACAAGATATACTTAATATTTATAATCTTAAGGTTTTCTTAGGTTGGATTAAGGCAGATTTGTCGTTATTAAATGGATAGGACGATGCCTAGGGTGGCGATGTGACAAAAACGAGGACGGTTTGTCAACGTCAGACGCGCGGTCAGGTTTCACGGAGCCTTGATAAAAAACTCCCGCCTCGGCGTACGAAAAGAAATTACTTGTAAGAGTTCAATTTCATCTACAAAATAATATAATATTCATTTTGTGAATATTCTATTCAATTTTAAATACTGTAGATAGATTTATCTCATCTTCATTTCATCTCATATCTTTGAGTAAATCTGTTCTGTTTACTCCATTTAATGTTACTTTGCGTTCGTATGTACTACGTACCTACTTATATTTCTGCTGCAATGCAACATAGGTACATTTGACTGTTTTCAATAATCAGAATATTTGAAACAATTATGTTCAATATAATAGGAAACCGTTTATTGTTGGATTTCAGATTTATTTTAAACAAACAGATTAATATTGTTGGTATAATTTGGGGTAAGTGGCTTACTGAGAACTCTAGCTGTATGGCTTCACCGTGCTAGTGCTGGGTCTATGATGTTGCAGAGTGGAGTCAAAAACGACCTAAATCGCATACGCTTATCTCGACTGCGTGAAAATCAATAATATAGCCATTGTTAGTTGGATTTGAAAAGTTTTTTTCTTTAAATATGTTGAGAGTGAACAGTTAATAAACGTTGATTGAGACAAATACATCTTGTTCTTCAGTTATTCGCTTTCCATTTCTGTAATACCTCCTTTTGCCAAATTTATCATAGAAACATAATCATCAATCTTAACAAACACTGTTTCATTTTTGTGGCTGAGCGAGCGAACAATTCTGACCGAAGGATAATTTGAAGCAATCAATCAACTGTGCCAGATGTAGTCTGTTGTTCTAAACATCAACTTACGCAAGGTTATCCTGGACTAGATAAGCACGTGTATGAGCCAGCGTTTTGGCAAATGGGCATCACGTTACGAATTTTTTGAAAGAATAGTTTTTGATAATAATAGCACGATTGTTTTCACAATTGTACAATATAAAGAAATTAGCATCATGTTAAAAAAAAGCGAGAGTTTCGTCGTACACAGTATTCGTAAGAAATTACCTCTGATGTTACTTGTGAGATATTTATAAAATCGATCTGCAGCTTTCTTTTTCTTTTTTCTGCCTTGCTCAGTTTATACACATTAATGAAAGCGGTAGCTTTTCTAGTTTTGTAAACAAGGTTGATTAATTATTGATTAAATCATTTTTAAGAAGATTAGATAAGAAACGAAAAGATCAGAAAAGTGGGAGTATAAAATAAATATGTATATGTGGTTAAAATGTAACAAATACTGATTTTTATAAATATTTGATTCGGAGATTACTTTCAGAACTGAAGTAAAGAGCAAAAAAAAATTATTTTCATCCGATACCCTCATCGCACTTACCTTACTGGTGGTTACGGTTACATCAAAATCAAAAAAATCAAAATAATATTTATTCAACATAGACCTTTACAGGCACTTATTGACGTCAACAAACAAAACAAAAAAAAAAGCTTAAATAATAAAAAAAAAAACAAAAACCTTGTCCGTACGTACGAATAAGGAAAAAAAAAAGAAAAAATATATTGACTCGACACCTGTTCGGAAATTGGGAGAGCCTTCTCGAGAAGAACAGGCAAGAAACTCTGAAGGTCTATTTTTTATCTCCTCTTTTCAATGTTAATAATTATAATAATATAATATAAAAATACAATATAGTATAAGATACAATCATACCTAATACGATTACAGTCGTATGTATGTTTACATACACATATAAAATAATACAATATTATAAATAATGTTACCAAACATGGCTCTATGAATAGTGTCCCTATTCCCAAATACTGTGATCATTTAGATAGTCACTTACTTTATAATAACCTTTACTCATGAGTGTATTTTTGATATGGATTTTAAATTTATATAAAGGCAAATCAATGACACTTTGCGGAAGCTTGTTAAACATAGATATACATTTCCCCAAGAACGAACAGCTAGTTTTATGGAGTCTGAACATTGGAACGGCAAGTTTATTTTTGTTTCTAGTATTCACATTATGTAGATCACTGTTTTTATTGAATTTATCATAGTTTCAAAGAACATCCGAGAGCTGCAGAGATACCTTGGTATGATAAATTTTTACCGACGCTTTATTCCAAACGCAACAAAAATTTTAGCACCACTGAATAATCTACTGGTCGGTACAGCTGTAAATGGAAAAACACCAATAACTTGGACTCCTGAATTTCTTCATGCATTCGAGGATAGTAAGAGTAAACTAGCTAATGCGTGTCTTTTTGTTCATCCAGACGCTAAAGCAGAACTCTCAATCGCCACTGATGCCTCTGATATTGCAATTGGCGCAGTTCTGCAGCAGAAAGTTGATAACAGCTGGATGCCATTAGGTTTTTTTTTCTAAGAAACTGAATACAGCACAACAGAAATACAGTCCTTATGATAGAGAACTTTTGGCAATTTATGAAGCTATTAAATATTTCCGATTTATGTTAGAGCTCAAGCCGTTCACAGTTTTCACCGATCATAAACCACTTATTTCTGCTTTCAAGAAAAATTCTTCTAGTTGTTCTCCACGACAATTTCGTTACTTAGATTATATTTCTCAGTTCACCCCTAATATAAAATACATTGCAGGAAACGACAATGTCGTGGCGGACGCACTCTCACGCATTGAGACCATAAGCTCGCTAGACCTGGATCAGCTAGAGCAAGCTCAGACCTTGGACGATGAATTGGCACGGTTACTTCATAGTAGTACTTCGCTGCGACTGCAGAAAATAAGCTTTTCTGATTGCGGGAAGCAACTATACTGTGATACATCTGGTAAAGTACCTCGTCTATACTTACCTGTAGGTTTTCGCCGCCAAGCTTTTGGGAATATTCATGAATTGAGTCATGCAGGTGCTAGATCTATAATTCATCTGATGACTCAACGCTATGTTTGGCCACATATACGCAAGGATTGCAGGAATTGGGTCCGTACTTGTATCGATTGTCAGCAATCGAAAGTCATTCGACACACGCGAACACCTGTGGCTGAATTTACTACGCCATCTGAGAGGTTTGCTCATGTCCATATTGACATTATCGGGCCTCTTGCTTTGTCTCATGGATATAGATATTGTTTGACAGCAGTAGACAGATTTACGCGTTGGCCAGAAGTTTTTCCTATAGAGGATATTCAAGCCAGCACCGTTGCTCACGCATTTCTCAGTGGTTGGATTTCCCGTTTCGGATGTCCTCTTAAAATAACGACTGACAGAGGCAAACAATTCGAATCACATTTATTCAACGATCTTTTCAAAATCTTAGGCTCAAAGCACATATCAACCACAGCTTATCATTCTGCGGGGAACGGATTGGTTGAGCGTATTCATCGACACCTCAAAAGCGCTATCATGTGTCACAGCAGTGGTGACTGGTATGAAGTTTTACCCATAGTTCTTCTAGGGATTCGGAGTGCATGGAAGGAAGATTTATCGTCGTCTTCCGCTGAGCTGGTCTACGGAGAGACGCTACGTTTACCTGGTGACTTATTTCATTCTTCTCCGAAAGAAGTAACAGATCACTCAGATTTTTTATCCCGATTACGCTCGCATATTAAGAAAATTAGACTAGTTGCTGTTGTAAGACATGGTGTTAATAATAATATATTTGTTTACAAAGACCTGTACACGTCGTCACACGTTTTTCTACGACAAGATGGAGTTAAAAAGTCTTTGCGACCTCCATATTCTGGACCTTATGAAGTAGTGGAACGTTCGGAAAAATATTTCAAAATTAATATTGGTCATAAGATTACTATTGTTACTGTCGACAGATTAAAACCAGCATACATGCTAAATGAGTCGGACAATGGTACGACAACTACGACGGCGACAAAGCGTTCTCCTATCGTTTCATCGCCGCCGCCACCATTGAAAGATGCCGAAGTCGCCACTCGTTCTGGTAGAAAAGTTAAATTTAATCGTTTTTATCGACATTAGGTCTCCGGGGGGGACTGATGTGGCGTCTTTAACTTTACGGCTTTAATACTCATGTACATATTACCTACTCTATGATTTTTCATGTTGCCATGGATTTGTTACTTTCTGCTCCTATTACTTTTCCTTATATTTTCTTGGACTGCTGTTAAACTTTAATTGTTGTTTAATATTTGTAATATACTTGAAAATCCTAAGATCTGGTTTTATTCGAGCACTGGGTTCTATGTAGTGTAAATCCTCCTACATTTTCAGCTTTCAAAATTTTGCTGTAATACCCTGCTGGCTGAACCCATTAAGGACCGGTTAGCCCTGTAAATTTTAATGTCTGATCCTCTGGATCCGGGTGGGGGAGATTGGGGTGACGCTGATTCATCGCCGCCTCTTTTCTCGCCCCTAACGGACACAGATGTCGAAAATCCATCTAGTAATTCTCGTAAACGTGGCCCTTCCTATCAAAACTCAGTACTGCCGTCAAAAAAAACGAGTTTAGTTCAGGCCACTGCGTCTATCCAATCTACCTACGTCTGCCCTGACCTTATTAATAAGAACAAATACTCTGAAAATGATTCCGCGCCTTTCATTGTCTACATTAATAAACTTTCTTCAGATCATTTCCTCATCAGGAGCTGTTTTACACCCAATTAAATTCGGTCAGTTCTTACACAAAAATAATATAAAGAACATTAAACCTGATGGTGTAAAGCGCATCGGTAGAAACCGTATTTCCGTCGAGTTTAAATCGTACAATGATGCTAATGCCTTTCTAGATCACCTAGCACTTGCCTTAGCCAAATATGAGGCTCTCATCCCAAGCCATCATATTACGAGAATGGGCATTGTTCGTCAAGTCCCGGTAGAATGGTCTTTGGAGGAAATCGTAGATGCCATTGAAATCCCGCAAGGTTTCGGATCCATTGTTAGGGCCAGAAGACTGAACAGGAAGACATTTACAGCTCTCCAGTGTGGATCCCCACTCAAACTATTGTGTTTACTTTTGCAGGACAAAAGCTTCCTCCATATGTTTACTGTTTTTACACCTCTCTTCCGGTTGAAACCTACATTCTCCCCACTATTCAGTGCAATAAATGTTGCAGGTTTGGTCATATCCAATGTGTCAATAGTGTCGTTCTCTGCCTCGCTGCTTTGTATGTGCCCAGCCGCACGACGGATCTTCATGCTCTCAGGTCACTCCTACTTGCCTCCTTTGTTTAGGCAACCCAATATGTCCTGAACACCATAGACAAAAACAATTAAAAATTATAATGTCCCAAGAAAACATAACCTACTCGGAAGCTTCGGTTAGAGTTCCCCGTGTAAGAAAATCTTTCACAGATTCTGTAAGATCCGGATTTATCGAGCCTGTTCTTTCTGACTCATCTCTCCCTCCTTCAACTCAACCGTCTCCTTCCATACCCACAAGTTCTTCTTACCGCAAAACTGTTTACGTTACAAAAAATCTTCCCAAATCAGCTGCTAGCCCAGGTTATGATAGACAGGCCCTCTCTAACATTGTTAGGTCTCCCAGCTTTCAATCCCCAGATGGACATTGTCTGCAGAATGGTAACCATAGACAAGATAACAATGATCACTTCATTGAAATGCTTTTGGCATCGGCCATAAGTATTCTTAGTCGTTTTGATGATATTGAATTACCGTACAAAATCCGTGAACAACTGACTCAGCTCTCTAAATTTATTACTCTTAATGGCTCAAATTCTTCAATGGAATTGTCGAAGCATTAAAAATAAAAAAATGAACTACTTTTTTTAATCAATAAATTCTCTCCCGTCGCTTTTGCCATTCAGGAATTGAGACTTAAGCCAGGTAACCATTACCGCGTTTCTGGTTATTCCTGTCTCCGTGACGATAGAAGTGATGGTCACGCGGGTGCCGCGTTATTTATTTCCAAAGATTATACTTTTAGTCAGATTCTGTTACCCCAGCACAGTGAATCTATTAACGCTGTCGCTGTAAAAATGTTGAATTTTTCTATTATTTCGGTGTACATCCCTCATCCAAACCCCATGTGTTTCAGAGCTATCCATCATTCTGTCATCTATTCCCCTCCGCTTTTAGTTCTCGGTGACTTTAACATTCATCACACATCATGGGGCTCACACTATTGTGATCATCTGTCATCATCGTTCTTAGAGGTGTGTGACAACTTGAACCTCTGCGTCCTAAATGATGGATCTCCCACTCGTAGGGTCCTTCTTCTCAAAACCCGAAAAGTGTAATAGACCTGTCACTGTGCTCCCCGTCTCTTTCCTTAACGTTATCGTGGGCTGTACTTTCAACTTCACATGGTAGTGATCATTTTCCGATTATTCTCTCTATGCCTTCTAATGGCAGATCGCGAGATCTTCCCTGTCCTCGTCTTAAGTATAGTCTGTGTAATGCTGACTGGGACTCATTTAGTGCTGCATTAGATCAAGAAATTCAAATTCTTCCTCAACCTAATTTAGAAAATGTGCATTCTGTTTATTTGAATTTTAGACAAGCTCTCTTGACAGCTGCTGATAAAACGCTCAAGATCAAAAATATATGTAGGAGAAAGATTTCCTCTCCTCCCTGGTGGGACACCGAATGCTCCATTATATGTAAGGCACGAAAAGTCGCGGAATTGGAATATGCAAACAATATGACTGAATCAAACTTTACCAAACTTCGTGCTTTTGCTGCAAAAGCTACTAGAGTCTTATCTTTAAAGAAAAAAGAAGGTTGGCACAATTTTTGTGAGGCCCTCTCTCCCAGATCGCATCCATCTTTAGTAGGAGAAACATTAAAAGATATAGATGCTCACTTTCCACTACAACTAATATTCATCTAATGATTCATCAGTTTGGTTTGATAAATTTTGCCAGAAGATTGCCCCTCCTTCAGTCCCCTCCCTTGGTGAGATTGAGACATATCGTAACGATTCTGCCCATATTACTTTGGAGGAATTTGACTCTCCATTTTCTAGAGCTGAGCTCTATGCTGTATTGGAAAATCTTATAGATTCGGCCCCTGGCGTTGACGGCTTCCTTACTCCTTTATTTCCAAAAGTAGCAATTTCACAAAGGATTTCTTTATCGATCTTGTTAATAACATTTTTATTACTGGTATTCCTCCTGATAACTGGAAAACCCAAATCATCATTCCTGTATTAAAGCCTGGTAAACTGGCCTCTGATTACAATGGTTACCGTCCTATAGCTCTTTCTTGCACTATGGCGAAAATTGCTGAGCACCTAGTCAAGAACAGACTAGAATGGTTTGCGGAGAGTAAAGGGCTACTGGCAAAAAGCCAATTTGGGTTTCGCAAAGGAATGGGCACCATGGACAGTTTGAGCATCTTCTCGATAGATATGTGGATTAGTCTCTCCAGGCGAGAGAATGTTATAGGGGCATTTCTCGATGTTTCAGGTGCTTATGATAACGTGTTACTTCCAATTCTTAGAAACAAATTACTGAGTTTTAACAATCCTGTTCGATTGGTGAATTTTATTTTCAATCTTTTTTCTTGCCGTAATATACAAATTAGTTCTAATAATTTTATTTCTTCACCGAGAACGATATGGAAAGGTCTCCCTCAAGGATCTGTCTTAAGTCCGTTTCTTTATAGTCTGTACACATCCGATCTTGAGCTCTCTGTAAATTCATTCTGTAATGTACTACAATATGCTGATGATCTAGCCCTATATGTAGCTAACTCTAATGCTCAAATTGCTTCCTCTCGCCTTAATATGGCTCTTTCCTATCTTTCGGACTGGTTATCTCATCATGGTTTATCGCTTTCTGTTGAGAAAAGCTGTGTTGTAACTTTCTCGCGTCTAAGGAATATTCCTAATATATCTATTGAACTTATTGGAAAACCCATTCGCAACTGTAATTCTGTGAGATTTTTGGGAGTATTTTTGACTCAAGGATGTCAGGTGCCTTTCACATTGCTCATATTCTCATAGAAAAATATTAATATTCTTCGCTCTTTATCTGGTGTATGGTGGGGATCTCATCCGTTCTGTCAGAAAATTCTGTACACTGCGATTATCCGCAGTCATATAGATTACGGATCGTTTTTATTGGAGCCATGTCTTAAATCAGCTCTTGGCAATTTAGATCGGATTCAATCCCGTTGTCTGCGCATAATGTTGGGTGCCATGAAATCGTCCCCCATTAATGCTCTTCAAGTTGAGTGTTGTGATCCCCCTTTAGCAATCAGAAGGCAATATTTGGCGGATAATTATTTTTTCAAAACTATTCAGTATTCTAATCACCCCCTTATCGAAAAACTGCATCAACTCTCTGACTATATATCATTTGACAATTACTAGCATCATAAGGCGCCTCCGTGCCTATTTAATAGTTTCATCAAATTTCTCCAGCTACCTAATCCAGTTTATCAATGTTCCTTGTTCCCATTATTAAATAAACCTTTCCAATCATTGTTTCATCAACCAGAGATAGAAATCGATTTTGGTCTCCATAAGGATACAGTCAATGCTCAAGCTGCTTTTCAATCTATTATTGATCGTAAGTTCAGTGATTGGCGTCTAATATTTACAGATGCTTCGAGATTGTCGCTAGAAAACTGCGTTGGTGCTGCGGTGTGGATTCCATGTCGTCAAATATTTTTAAAATTTAAATGTCCTCCCTCTTCTTCTGTCTTTTCGGGAGAAGCTATCAATCCTGGAGGCTCTTCGTTTTGTGGAATCCCACAATCTAAATTTTTCAGTCATATTATCAGACTCAAAGAGTTGTTTACAAGCAATTAAATCAAATCCATTTAAGAGTAAATCCAAATTCCCGTTGATTTTAGAGATTAGAGAAATTTTATATCGCTGTCATCTCCAACGAACAAAAGTCGTGCTTGCGTGGATCCCAAGTCATTTAGGCATTGAAGGCAATGACACAGTAGACAGAGTTGCTAAGGATGCCACTCATAGCGGCTGTGTTAGTCACTATGTAACATATTCTCATGACCTATTAGGTCTGGCAAGACAGCGAATGACCTCTTCATGGGATATTAAATGGAGACAATCCAGCAGTGTTGTAGGAAGGCATTTTGCTCAAATTCAAAAGGAAATTCCTTCTAAACCTTGGTTTTTTAAATTTAAGCAGGCCTCTAAAATTTGCATATCTACTGTATGTCGGTTACGTCTTGGGCATGCAAGTACACCGGTGCACTTGACAAAAATAAGGGTTAAAGACAGCTCCCTATGTGAGTGTGGTTTGGACGAAGGTTCGACTGATCATATATTTTTCGATTGTTCAAAATATTCATATTCTTTGTATGATGTCATTTCCCCTTATATCCCTAAGCCGTGTCAATTTAACTCTCTTCTTTCTTATGTTAATTCACCCTTCATCAATATTCTTTGTCATTATTTATTCTACAATCGTATTAAACTTTAATTGGTATCTTTTTATTCTCTGATTTGGATTCCGCTCTTTAACTTTTTTATATATTTCTTTATAGACAGCGAACAGGGTATATTGTATTTTATTTGTCTTGTTTAATTTTAATTTTGCATTCACTTGTACTTTCACGGACTGGATAATAACATGAGTCGCGCATACTTTAATTAAAAAAAGTATTCTAAGCAAAAAAACTCGAGGTTGGCGAAATCCTATGGGCACCGCCATCAAACCCAAAAGAAGAAGAAGTAGAAGAATTTTCAGTACTATTTGGCAAGTAGATTTCTTTCTTTTGTTAAGATTTTTATATCAAAAATGTCATCAAGCGATGAAATTGATTGTATGAATGAAATAATAACGAATATTTCAGAAATGACTGGCGGTGAAGGTGGAAATCCAACGTATAATTTTTATAATTGTACTTTCACAAATTGTCTTTCAAAATAAATTTTTATAGACCTATAAAGTTTGTGTTAATTACTTGCAATGGTGTTGAAAAACGTTTTATAACACTCGTGAGCAGTAAAAAATTACATTCTCGGCTGAATATCAAGCACTCGCTGCGCTCGTGCATCTGCTCGTCAACATTACTCACTTGTACTATAATGTGCTATTACAATATAGTTGCTAAATATACTTAGGTAGTAAGGAGTACTTTGATATAAGAGGTTATAATTATGATTCTAATTATAAATATTTTGCAGAAGAAACATAATAAAAAAAGACAGGATTATTAAAAGTTGTTTCTAAATTATTCATACGAACGCGTACCTCTTAGAATTGAATTAATTAGTTGTTTGATGGAAAAATTAAATGAACAGTTCAAATGTTATTTTTTTTACTTCAACATTTATAAAAAAAGTGAATAGTACGAATATATGCATGGGCAACGGGGTAAAACACGTATAAGTCCGTTGCCCACTGTCGTTGTTAAAAATATATGTTAAAATAAATGAAATAATTTAATTGGGTAATTCATTAGTCATTAATTTTTTAGCAGATGAAGGACATTCAATACCTTTAATATGTAATCCCTGTTGAGGCTAGAATGACACAAACATATTTTCTTTACATGATACTGAATAATACATTTTGAGCAGATGGTAAATAAAATTGATTTTGTATTTTCATTGATATTACTGTTTACGCCAAGGTAAGTTCCTTCTGCCTTGATAATTTACAATAAAGGAATCCATTTTCGATAGCGTGATGTCAGGGGCGGGTCGGATCTGGCCTTTACGGCTACATTCGCTAGAGACGATAGATACATAATATTTTCTCAGGTTACTTTCCGCCGCTGCTTGGCGGTCATAGACCGAGCACTCTATTAGGATTTGCACGAAGATAATTTATCAAAATAAACCAACATGAGATGGTGTTTACTCGTATATTAGATTGTCAAATTTGTAGCCTTACTCAATTGGTGGGGGTATACAAATTCTTATGAACTTTTTTAGTATTCCCAGCCCTCTTTATTATATTCATGTATATAAGTAAGTAGAATTTGTAGTTACGTTAAGTTACTATTTTGTCATTAAGCTAAGAGTAACCCTATCTTAGTGTAAATGGCATGTTACATGGCACAACATATTAAAAGCATGATTAGCAAATCAGTTAAAATGTGATTTTTGAAAAGAAGGTGTCGCCAAAACCAATTGCGGGTGTGGGTTCGTTGAGTTTGAATTTGATTTTAAAATACGTGTCCAAGGACTAGGACTAGGACAGTCTGGGCCGTTGCGTTGTAACTTAAATTGTAGGAATTGTAGGATTAAATTGTTTATAGTAAAGCGTCAATTAACTCGTATCTATTAAGTGGATTTATTGAGGAGTCGCATCCCTTTACTACGAGTAACATCGATTAACGAGCGATCCGATATCAAGCGTGCCATTTATAAATCATCCCTTCGGTTTCCGTTCCATGGGTCCGGAATTCCGGTAAATGTACCGGGCCAGGCTTTGTGTTATAATTATTAGAGGTCAGGTTTCTTGCAATAGATATCTGAATTTATACATACATACCACTCGCCCTTTATTTGGCCTTTCATAATCGATGAAAATTGTCATAAAATTTAATAAATATTTTGATTTTAAGTGCAATCGAATACTTATCAGCATCACTACATAGTATAAAATAAAGTGGTTTTGGTATTGTACACATTGAAAAGGTCTACAGAAAATTTCGCGATGGTATATGTCTATCTCTTATGGATATCCTACAATAACATTTTTTGTCATTTTGCCTTGAAAGCACACATAGATAGAACCGAGAAAATCAAGTGGAAAGAACTACACACCGATAAAGGATTAAATTTCCTTGAATGGGTACACACATATGTAACAAACGATAAAGACTGTAACAAATCGGCTGACCAGATGTGGACTGACTTCGAAAAATCCTGCATAGATCAAGCTAAAACGGTACTGGGAGTATCGCGTGGAGCACTACGTCAACACAAAGAAACATCCTGGTGGAATGCAAGTGTTAAAGATCTTGTAAATTCAAAAAGAGATTCATTTAAAAAATGGCAGAAAACAAACTTAGAAAAAGATCGTCTAGAGTACAAATGCCTTAAAAAGATAGCAAAAACTGCAGTAGCACAATCCATGGCAAGATCAAGAGAGGAGTTTTATAGCAAACTGGAACATGCCGAAAGTGAACATACTACTTACAAGATAGCTCGGCAGCGCCACAGTGCAACACTCGATATTAAATCTAATAAGTATATCAAAAATGTCTCGGGAACATTATTAACCGGAAACAAAGATATAAACAAACGATGGAAGGAGTACTTTGAACAGCTAATGAATGAAGAATTCCCTAGCAAGAAACTACCGCATATACCACCTACCAAAGGACCTATTACACACATATAACCCGAGGAAATAAAGCAGGCCTTATTAAAAATGAACTATCACAAAGCCGTCGGTCCAGACCAGATACCAGCGGATATATGGAAGAAGCTAAATGATGCCGCACTACCTTGGCTTACCACTCTTTTTAACCATATCATCCAAGATGGTAGGATACCGGAATCATGGCGCAATAGTACCTTGTGCCCAGTATATAAACAAAAGGGTGATATTGCTGAGTGTGGTAATTATAGAGGAATTAAACTCACGTTACACACCCTGAAATTGTTTGAACGAATCGTTGCTGCCCGTATATCTAGTCATTCCCAGATATCTGAAAACCAGTATGGCTTTACACCTGGTAAATCTACTATAGAGGGTCTATAGTAGATTTACCAGGTGTAAATAATACAGACCATCAGAATACTCATGGAAAAACACCGTTTCAATAAAGAAAACCTCTATGAATAGGAATTCATTGATCTCGAAAAAGCTTTCGATGGAGTTCCCAGAGATTTGGTTTGGCAGGCGATGAGAGCGCAGCATATACCAGAACACTATGTATCACTAGTCCAAGACATGTATGGGAACACCCAAACTAGTGTCAAAAGCCCTGCCGGTCTTAGCGAGTCCTTTCGTGTAGAAGTAGGAGTCCATCAGGGATCAGCCTTGAGCCCACTTCTATTTGATCTCTGTATGGACTATGTCACACGAGACATTCAACAGTCATGCCTAAAATGTATGTTATATGCAGATGACATAGTTCTTACATCTGACAATGCAAAAGACCTTCAGGAAACGCTTAACCAGTGGGTAGCGCAAATAGAAGACCATGGACTACGAATAAGCCGAAGCAAGACTGAGTATTTGGAGTGTGACTACGGAGGGACAGAAGGATGCGGTTGCAATATTTACATAGAACATCAGATTCTTCCCAAAGTGGACCATTTCAGGTATATAGGTTCTATGCTTACCCCTGACGCAAACGTAGATAGAGATGTAGACCATCGCATCAATACTGCCTGGCTTAAATGGAGACAACTGTCGGGGGTGCTCTGCGACCGCAAAATGCCAATCCGAGTTAAAGGGAAAGTTTACAAAACCGTAGTACGGCCAGCTATGACTTATGGAGCAGAGTGTTGGACCTTTAAGAAAACACATGAACAGAAACTACATACGAATGAAATGAAAATGCTCAGATGGGCGGGAGAAGTAAACCGTCTGGACAGAGTCAGGAATGAGTATGTCAGAGGATCATTCAAGGTTGCCTATTGCCGAGAAAGTCAAAGAAAGCCGTCTGCGTTGGTTTGGCCACATCCTGAGACTCGAAGATCATCATCCAGTCAAACAAGCCCTTAAGATACCTGACCGCCCACGAGGAAGAGGCCGCCCACCAGCCACCTGGTGGTCAAATATGCAAAAAGAGATCCAGTGCGAGAATTTGTTCACGCAGACAAGTCAGAACAGAGATCTCTGGCGCAAACGTACAAGGAGACCCGACCCTAGATAAACTGGGAAGAGGGTTGGACAAAGAAGAGAAGAACATTTTTTGTCATTTACTTTGTCCGACAAATAATGGCTAATTTTCGAAGAGAATTTAACCAATACTGTATAAATTCTTATAATAGCATATGATTAAAATGAATATTTACGAAGATATTACAGATTTAAAAATTGCGGGACGTAGCGTTTGCGGCGGCCGGGGCGGTGGGAGCGTGCCTGTAAATAGCGCGTCGGAGGCCGCGATTCTAATGCACCGCCCACTGCTCTGGAGGGCGAGCACTTTAGTTCAAAGCCGATAAGGTCCCGGGCCTTCTGCATAATCATCCGCCGTAGACCGGGGGCGAGTGGTATCCAATATAAGGTCGTCCGAGCACCAAGTGGTTATTACGGCGACTACAATAGTAGCGCACATTTTATGAGGATTCACTACTATTTCCAATGGGAAGAAAAAGGACTGCGGTTCTCCCTATAGCACCTGGCAATTTAGCAGCCATCGGACGCGTTTTTATTAGAGATGAAACGGATAGTGATTTGGCCGGATACCGGATACCGGATATTCGGCTAACTACGAGGCCGGAGCGCCGGATATCCGGCCACCGGATATTCGGCCGCTTATCGCGTTTCATATATGTGTGTGTATGTGCAAAATAATCCGTTACTAATATTATAAATTCAGTCTATTTGTCTGCTACTCTCTCACGCCTAAACTAAAGAACTGATTTTGCTGAAATTTGATACAGAGATAGATTAGACAACGAGAAACAATATAGATAGGCTTAAAAACTTTTGTATTCCCACAGAAAAGCGCGATATAGACGAGTTTAGGCGTAAAGCACTCAGCGCGAACGGTATCGCGGGAAACATCTAGTATTCGGTATTCGGCCGGATAGTGCCCTACTATCCGGTATCCGGCCGGATAGTGAAAATAGGCCGGATAGGCCGGATACCGGATAGTTACCGGATATCCGTTTCATCACTAGTTTTTATTATCAGAGCTCTCTAGTGGGAAAAATAACAATACTTAATAAAAACGTGCTTTTCAGCGCCACAACGTATCAGTAATTATTAGTAAGTTACAATAAATAATTGTATGATGGTAGTTTTAAAAAATAAATGATATTTTATTCTAAGGTTAATTATACTTATAGTAATAACGTTCATAACGTTCACAAGTTTTTCTGCAGTGTATTTAGTATCAGCACTCGTGCGAACCCGGTGCGGGTCGCTAGTTACTATAAATAATTAAAAAGAACTAACAATACTACCCTTATGTAGATGACTAAGATACTCGTATACCTTAATTTTGTATGTCAAGTAAAATTTTATGGTATTTTCTAAATTTATTATCTTCATGTGAGGGTGAGCCTCACACATCCAGAAACAATACAAAATATAGGAAAATCGGCAACGATCGTAAAAAATTCACGAAAGGTGAATGATATATATCTTCGAAACCTTTTTCAGTAGGGAAAATTAAACGGATGCTCCCGTGGGAAGGTGACTTGATTTGTACCTATTTACTAATCTCTACCAATTTAAAGTAAATCTACTATAAAATTATAAAAGTCTTGAAACATGGCTATTAATTACCCATTTCAATCCAGCCATGACAATAATTTACAAGTTAACCAGGAATTATTAGAGGTATAATTTTCTTAATCATATGCATTTATTTAACAAACTGGTCTTAGTGATTTCATACCTCAGAGTAAATAGAACTGGAGTAGGCATCAGTCAAATTTCTCGAACAAATTTTTCTGTCATATCTTGCGGGGGGCGAGGTTACTACTACACTCTAAACCAGCACACATAAACAGAAAATTTTAACGTTTTTACAAATGCACACATGGACACATGACACACAATTTTGAAATTCACGCACACAAACCTTAAAAAAGTACGTTGACGTTCTATTCGAACACAAAAATGTAAAAGTGTGGGAAGTAACGAGACATCACCCAAAAGAATGATATCGATAAATCACTTTCGTTCAATGAATAAATGTTAACTTGGCGTTAATATTTCAACATAATTAAAATATCATGCTTCGACATTTAGTATGTAGTCAATATAAAATTGACAGATATCGAAGGTTAATAAAATGCAAACTTATACTCAGTAGTTTATTATAGTAATTATAACATCTAATAATTTTACCTAATTTTTGTGTCTTTTTAACTGCATATTTGTTATTTGGTAGGATATTAAGGTAAAAATACGAATTTTGTTGCATGAGAAGCTACAGAAGTCCTATTAAACCGGAAAATAAAATAAGTTTTATTGACACCAAGTTGCGGATACAACAAAATTGTATTTTTACATCAAAATTAGATACTGCAACACCGACATTGTTATAATAACATTAAAAATGCGTTTTCTAAAAGAAATATTTTATTGAAAAACACGTTTTGATACACACTACATATAAAAATATAGTTTTTTTGACACGGGATGACAGTTAGTTCTATTATTCCCATGTATGTCATTATAATAATTAAATTAGTTTAATCGTATTAATACAGCTAAATATCAGATAGGGATCTTAAAAATACTTTAACAATCAACAATATCTCTTAAACGAAATTTTTTGATTTTTATCCTTAATATGTTAGCAATAATTTTGAGTAATTTTTTTTGCAGATTTATATTGGGTTATAATATTTGTGAACTCCCATGCTCCGGTCACTGATGTAATTAATATTACATCATTAGGTAATTTTTCGACTGCACCTTTTAGTGTATCATAATCCGAGACGTCATTATTAAACAATATTAAATAAAGCGTACTTATTTTCTGTTTACTTACTTTGTTTGTCAATTATATTTTATTATTCAATAAGATTTAAGCATAAAATATTTTTAATTAATGTCAATTATTCCATTCATTCATTCATTCCTATTTACTCGTAAAACCAAAATATCGATATAGTTGCATCCCTATTTCAAGTGTGAAAATCAATTAGGGCTGCTGATTAAAAAAGATAATATTTTTTAACTAAAATTTTTAAGATGATGTTGGCGCTAGTTTACAGATGCTTACCTTTTAAGCATGGCTCTTATATTTCCTTTAAAAAAAATTACACTCACAAAGTAAGTGTTACTATTTTATTACTGCTATTTTTATAAACAAAAATAACATACAATGAGATTAACAGTGACAGATTGAGTAATTCGCGATAGATAAAAAAAAAACTATTGCAAATGTCCTCCTCATACATCTTTTTGATTTCTATATATAGAAACCGCTAATAGAAACAAAACTTGTTACTTAACTGTTATTCTATCAAGGCACCTTCACCATTTGGTATTGTACAAAAAGTGTATGTCTCGATAGAATAACAGCAGTGTGCTACTTGATTTATCATCTATACTTGATTTGAAGGGAAGTTTGAGTTTAGTTCATTTTTACATTATTGATTGTTTTAAATAATGCACCTATATAAATACTTATAAAAATATTTAATTTAAATGGTATACATCGTTATGTATAGAACTGTTAAAGTATCAAAAAATAGTAAAATTGTGTATTATTGTAACAAGGCATCGGCAATTTAAGACAGCAGAGTACCAAATGATGCTGTTACTGATTAAATTAATATCTACCAGATTAGAAAATTGTTATATGAACTATACAAATTCTATATGTCAAATGTCATAATTAATTGAAATATGATAATGTTCAACCCTAGCTCACGCACTCCCCACGAGACTATATGACGTCAGACCGCACTCCTCACGAGACTATATGACGTTAAATTTGAATTTGCAGAATTGTAAAACATGAAATTATGAATTAAATAATCAATAAATCTTAAAAATAATACTTGCAAATGAAAGTGACACCATCTTTTTGCATACTTGACGTGTTAGACTTCTTTTTACACGAAAAAACAGCACAAATAGGCATTTTAGTGGGAGCTCTGTTCGCCGCGACATGCAGAATATTGTGTGACAGCCCATAAGGCAGCTCAACTAGTTTTATATAACGTACAAGATTCCGAGTCTTATGCTTTGGCAGAGGGGAATGTTAGACAATGGCATCTCCTGTCTTGGTTACTTTGAGTTTCATACCGATATAAAAATGAAAATGACTTTATTAAATAATATAATAAGATACGTTTCCAACTTTTGCGGTTAGGAATCAATACGTTTTTTGCTACAACAAATGAACCTGGTGACTACCAGGTCACATAATCTTTCGCTGATAGCTCACTCTCTTTATATTAGCAGTGGCCAGCACGTAGGTTGTGTGAATATCGCGATTGTAACAATTATATAATCGAGCCGATTAATGTTTAGGATCTAAAGTCAAATTAACTTCGCTCGTATTAAATATCAAGTATGATCCAACTTACAGAGCTGTAGAGGTTCAAAACGACCGATCGATAATACCAAGTTTGGACGTTGTCTAACAATTGAGGTGTACCTAAATCGAAACATCGAAATTCGAAGTACAGCGTAGCCATATTGTTCACTCGTTTTTTATTATGAATTACTATTTATTTTGTCAGTAACTCTCTTGTTTTGGCGATCTGACTTATTCCACACAGTCAAGGTACATGCCCTCAGTATGTACATCTATAATTTTAGAATAAGAATATATAGAAGGAAAAACAAAAACCAAAGCACGGGCGAAACAGTTGAGCAGAATCGCATTCTTTGTGTGCGTATGCCTAGTCCATCTATGCTAACGTTGCATTCTTGTACCAGAGATTTCATGACGAGTCCTTTTCCTATAAAACATGAGAAAATATATTACTAGGGATATTTTAATTAGAAAATGGAAAAGATTTAATTTCATGCATATGATGTTTAATAATAATAAGCTTATCGCTGTTGAAATAAATAAATAGCGCAACCACATTTAAACGAAACCTAGTTAAAACAACCGAGCAGATATCACTATCCGTGTTGGCCGGTAAAAATCCACTGTACCAGTACACCTATAACTAGGCTATTCAAACCACATGCGCGCTGGCGGGAATTTTTCAAATAAAATGAATAGTGAAATAAACTGAACAATCGCGCCCGGAGCATCGATAGTGGCACACTTGTACTGCGTTCATGACTACGATTATATTAAAATTATAATAGTTCTACCTCCAACCAGTATAAAATTTTGTGGACTACAGCAACGATGGCGTGCTGATAACAGCTTGATCTTTTGTATCTATATACATTTGACGAATTAAAAATTAAAGACTATGTAAATCCGTTTCTTAAGTCAATTTATTTTTTGATTATTAACAATAATTAAAAGATTTCCACCCGTTAATTTATTTCCAGAAAAAAAAGGATAAGCCTGTCCAATATACGCCCAATCATACTTCACAATGTAATTGAAAAAAAGTTGACAGAGCTGAAAATTAAACTTGTATCCCCTTTATCGTTTGTCAAGGATAGAATCGATGAATCCGTCCTCAGTCATCAATCAGAATCAGAAATCAGAAACGCGTCTTGAGTCATATTTTAAGTTTTCGGCGTTAAACATACATAACACCAGAATATACCAAGAACCTTCTTGAATGCCTACAAATTGAATTTAACAATACCACATATTGGTGTTATATTTACATGAATAGTAAGTCATGTTTCTTGTCCAATAAAGAGAGTCACATAGCCAGTAAATGCCCGGGGATCAGACTTTAAAAGACCCCATCTAGTTACAGAGTCTTCTGAAAGCACATTTATTGAAACATCACTTAAAAACAAAACTTAACGAAGTGAAACGTCCAAAGATAGTATAGATAACATATTACAGAATACCAACACAAAACCATTCAAAAAACAGAAAAAAAATACCAACCGTAGAACCCAGAGAATTAGACCAAATAACTACTTTAGGATCGAGTGATTACCTACTGACCACAGAAGAATTCAAGGATTTCTTTGTGTAAGCTTACAAGGAAAATATATTTGAAATATGTTCAAAATATACAGAAGATGTACATAACTTTTTAAAAATGCTATTAGAAATCCTTTCAAAAATAACATCTTAAAATTGTCAAATTCAACTAATAAGTGTATTATCAAAAAACTGAACCCTTGTTTGTGAGTGTGATTGAACCATTTTACGTTGTTTTTTTTTTATTTCAGTTATAATTTATAATGTGTATCAATATAATGCAATTGAATTTCTCTTAAAACTTACTGATTAGAATGCTATTTAAATAGGCGCAACATTTAATCGAAGTGAAACAAGTATAATGGAATACGCTGGTCTAATAATTTTTGTTCATTAGTCAATTGTAGTTAGGCTTTTGGATATCTATTTACTACATAATAACTTAGACCATCTAGGGATATAATTATTAAATAACTGTTCATTAAAATATATTATTAAAATTTATTCTTCGAAATCAATTCAATTCAACTGAGTCGACTACGACTAAAATTTTGGTCTTCAACACCAAAACTATATACTTATATACTATAACTAACTATATACTATAACTATATAATTGCTGGTAACTTATAACTAATGCACATCACTCTGTCAGCTCCCATACCACAGATGGTAGTGGTTGCTTACTAGCCGAAAGTAGTTTAGATTTTAACTTTAGCTCCTTAAATAACGGAACTCCTACATGTATTGTTAGTTATAAAAATATAATTATTTGCATTTCTCCTGATATGTTGTTTTACGATCTAATTCTAGGTAGTAATTGGTCAGTTACTAATGAAACATTTGGTAGTTGGTCACATTATTACTTTGGTAAGAATTAAAAACTCCTTGTATTTTAAACCAATCTTAAATAAATAATAAAAATGCTAAGTTGAAAAAATTCAAACTGCTAACGACGACAGCTGTAATATCCGCAGCTGTATTCCTGGTATACTGATTTTTAAAAAACTACGATCAATTCCTTATTAAAATTAAGAATGCCGCGGATATTCACATACCCAAACCTTTAAGCCGAAACCGTGATAGAATCAGGACCTGTCAAGAGCAATAGCAGAATGAAGACCAGCTTTTAATAATATCCGACCGCACCGTTACTAGGCCTTTAAAGATAAAGTTACAATTGCATGTAATTTAATAAAACAGGCTAAGCGTAAATTGTTGCAATCCTGCTCTAGAATCAATTTTGGGAATTGACCACAAGCAATCAAAAAAGTTGAACGCTCAGATGGATGAAAGAACAAAGAATAAGGAATTGTCACCAGTTTAGCGCCAGACTGTGACTCAACTCTTTCATATAGATAAAGAAAAACCGTACGAGTGGTCTCCTTTTCAAATGCATGAACTTATATCCGTTTTAAAAAGAAATATTTATGAAATATATTTTGAAAAGAAATGGTATGAGTGGTAAAGAAATGGTGTGACTAGATGGTCCGTTATTATGTAGTAAATCGATATCCAAAAGCCTAACTACAATTGAATAATGAACAAAAATTATTAGACCAGCGTATTCCATTATACTTGTTTCACTTCGATTAAATGTTGCGCCTATTAAATATGTATATATATCCATATCGAGTTATGCGCTCAAGTTTCGTTACGCATTTGAAGTTGGCAAGTAGGCACAATACACAATAGGTCCGTTTAGAAAAGCAGGGTCAGTATTAAAATCTTCTTCTTCTTTTGGGTTTGATGGCGGTGCCCATAGGATTTCGCCAACCTCGAGTTTAAAATCAAAAACCAAGTGATATCGCAACGAACAATCGAACAAACAAAAGTCGTATAACATTTGACATTGACATCTGACATTTTAAAGTGCTGTGAAAATACTCTCAATACAATAACATCGATTAGGAAATCGATATTATCGTGTGAATAAAATATTTATTTTTTGGTAATTGTTTTCGACGATTAACATTAATTAAACATTTCTGTACAGAAAATATTCTTCTCTATTATTTAATGATTTTTATTGAATTATTTTATTTGATAAAAGAAAAAGTTTAATCCGCTATGTCCGTATACATCGATTATTTTGTATATTGACCGAAACTACAATAATCGATTATCTCGTTTAAATGTCAACAGTATTCAAGTCCGGAAAATAGGAAAACAAGTTTAAAACTTTTTATATAATTATTTTTTCACGAAAGTTCTAGGAAAATATTGAAAATAATCATGTAACAATTCATTAATGAATATATAAAAATTACGAGGCAGTGGCAGGCAGTAATATTTATACATGTTAAGGGCAGTCGTTTAGCCATCTCCTTTGCACTTCAGGAGCCATACCCAATCAATGGAGAAAAATTAAGGTAATTGCCATTTTTCCATTCACTGTAGGAGCGTCAGATAAATGTACATATGAAATTAGTGAAACGAAAAATACATTATTGCTTGGCAGGATCGACCCAGTGTTTTCCTTCTAATTGCGAGTGCTGAAGTGCCACAGCGCCACTGCAAAATTATTGTTTCCCAGTTTTACCCATTAAATTTCTGTAGTAAAAATAATGAATACTTTTAAGTACCTAACATTAGCCTTTTGTCTAATCTTTAGTTTTTTTGCAATTGGTAAAAATCTACTACTAACTTCTGAATAATAATTTTTGCTAGCAGTCAATACTGCTTGACGCGTTACCGTGTAAATTAGGGGTACGTATGTTGTCGAATAGTTAAATACTCGAAGCATGTCTGGCGGCTCACATTCGCGCCGCAGTTAGCCAACTTTCAATAGATATAGTTGGCGGATATTCTAGCTGGAGTCCATTGTTGGTGATCGTTGTTTGCGTCCTCACTAACTTGCTAAACTTATATTCGGACGTGAGCATTCGTCGGCAGCTCGATGACTCATGATGATTTATGTGACCCTTAAACTTTGCAATGCCACCAAACCTGATCAATTCCAAATTACAAAATTCTATTCATATTTACGAGTACCAATTTTGATGTCGGGAGTGGTGCATCCAAAAAAACGCATTAACAATATTCAGGAGTCGATCCTCTGCGGTTATGTCACTGTCTGGATTCCATTATAACAACCAGCGCATTTTGTTGAGCAGTGAAGAAAACTTCTGGTCTATTTCACTAACATGGAGTTCATTAAATTAAATTGGCATTTTGTATGGACATTGTCATTCAAGTTTCTTTTTGCCGGAATCATTTTTTATATTTAAAAACCCAACATTTTAACATTATGAAAGTTATACGAGTAAAATACGTTTGCAATCATCAGCATTTTTTAACGGTTTGTTATTTCGTCTCTTAATAATAAAGAATCAGAGGGCCTAGACAAGATGCCTTTCTATTTTCGTAATCGCATCGCTAAAATAAAAAAAATGTATGGTATTGACATAACCGATCGCTTGACTTTTCGAGTGGTTATGCATATTATATGCGTTTTCTAAACTCAAAAGGAAATATCCGGCCCCTCCCTCGTCCGCCAGCATTGCCGTAATCAATGCCGGCGGAGACAGATCTCGCCCGATCTCTGCGACCAAGACTCGGCGCTTGGAGGCCCACGCGGGGCACTCCGCCAGCGTGTGCTGGGCCGAGTCGAGGTCGGATCCGCAGTGGTGGCATCGTGTCGATCCCTCCCGTCTTATTCGACACAGATACTCGCCGAAGCAGCCTCGCCTGGTGAGTATCTGAGTCAATCGGTAGGTGACCTCCTCCTTCCAGTGGATAGGAAAACGTGGATAGGAAAACGTGGCTAGGAAACATATACCAAGAAAAACCGAGGGTCATGTGCCAGTGATAACCTTTTAACCTTTCAATCTGATAACGAATCCAAGCAAACTTGTCACGTAGCGGAAGGCTATGGCGCAAAATAGGAAAAGGTAAAAAGAAAAATATAAATACAAGAATCTAATATATTAAAAGAATGATTAAAACGGCATGGCCTAAACTTAAGAATTAAATTAAAAATACAAACAATAATAATAAAAATGGTAGAGAAGGAAAAAAGAAGATGGTACTAGGTACTAAGCAGACAAGGTAGCAGTAGGCTGGCAAGTATACAGCAGCAGGCTACCAGGTATTCAGCGGTAGGCTGGCAGGTATTCCGCAGCAAGCTGGTAGATACGCAGCAGCAGGTTGGCAGGTGTGCAGCAGCAAGCTGGCAGGTATTCAACGGCAGGCTGGTAGGTATTCTGTAGCAGGCTGACAGGTATGCAGCAGCAGGCTGGCAAGTATTCCGCAGCAGACAGGCAGGGATGCAGCAGCAGGCAGGCAGGTCGAAAACGTAGGAGGCTCGAAGTGGCAGCAATATAATAATACGTGGTGCAAATTTTAGTGGTTGAGATTCTTTTGGTGTAGTATGCAGAAGTGTTTTCACACAGTACTTTCAGAGTTGAAGACTCTTATCTTCATAGAGAGCTTAAGGTAGTATACAAGGTAGTTTGTAGAATCAGAATCAGAAGTAGAATGTCCTTCTAGAGACCCTGGACCGCCTTTTATATTAGCCAGATATGATGTTCCAAACTAAATACAAAAATTTTAAATTATGACATAAATTCATAAAAAGGAGTCTAACATGGCATAAAAAATAATAAATAAATTTAAATTTAGACATTTGGAATTATATGACGTCATATCTGACTGTTGTCATACATTGTCAAAATCGAGAATGTTCTTAACAAACCAAGAGAAATCGTTGGAAATATTGAGAAATTATAACAAATATACAGTAAAAAGTAAACAGAAAAGTAAATTACAAGTGTTCAGTCCAATAAAAGTGCTAAAAGTGAAAGTTATAAACCAGAAACAGTGCAATTTAGTGATACAACCAGATTACATAATATAAGATGATTTATAAGTGTTATACGCATTTGTACACAGTTAAATTGGAAATAAAATATTATTCTAAGGTACTTTATACAGTCGGAATGACAAAACTGACTACTTTGCAACTCTGGAGGATGTTCTGGAAAATCTGACTCCATCTTATGATCATGTCATTGTAATGGGAGACTTTAATACGTGCTTGTTAAAAGCAGACATCCGTGCCAAAAAACTAGAAAACATCTTATCATCTCTCGATCTTCATTTTACCAATGCCATCTCCTACACACCATTTTCCTAATTGCAATCCATCTTTAATTGATTCAATAATTGTATCTAACCCCAGTTTAGCTATTTCTCATGGTCAAATGGCTGCTCCTTTCTCTTAACATGATCTCATTTATCTGGCCTTTAAAGTGTGACCTCCCAAAGCTAAACGCAGAACACTTTTACAGCGCGACTTTAAGCATATGGATGTTGATCGTTTGAGGGAGGATGTGAGGTGCGTTGATTGGAGTTCTCTACTTGAGGCGGATAACTTGGATGACAAGGTGGACAATTTTACATCAGAATTGACCCGGTTATATGATTCACATGCACCAGTTCGTATTAGACATCTGCCGGCACCTTGGATTACAGCTGCAATCAAAAAGGTAATGTCTAAACGCGATAAAGCAAAACAAAAACTCAGGTTTCACCCCAATGACTGTAGTCTAGAGATATACAAAAAGTTGCGGAACAGGTGTAACAGACTTTGTCGAGATGCCAAACGCTCCTACTTCCATTCTAAAATTAGTACTTTAGATCAAAATAATGTTTGGAAGTTCTTACATTCTTTCGGTGTGGGCAAGCCCATGGTTAACAAATATGGCGCCGTGGATCTCAATGCACTTAATAGTCATTTCTGTTCTCCTCCTATTCTTCTGGATTCTTTAACGAAATCTAATTCTCTGAATTACCTCTCAAGCCTTGTATGTCCACTGTTCAAGTTCAGTCCAGTTTCTGTAGACTCTGTAGCGAAGAGTATCAGGAAAATGTCTTCTAAGGCTATTGGTAGTGGGCTTAGCCTTGATATGATTCTTCCGATACTGGATGATATTGTTCCTGTGCTCACTCACATTATAAATTATTCCCTAATTAACAATAGATACACTGAATCCTGGAAGAAAGCTTATGTCATACCACTCCCTAAAACTTCTAATCCTAATTCCTTCTCAGATTACCGCCCTATCTCCATATTGCCACTCTTATCAAAAATCCTTGAATCAGCAGCTCACCAATAACTATACATCTTTCTTTATACCAATAAGCTACTCTGTCCCTACCAATCCGGCTTCCGTCCCTGCCATGCAAGTGCACTGTTGAGTATAACGGAGGACATACGTCACGCCATGGACAAAACTAAACTTACTGCGATGGTCTTGTTAGATTTTAGTAGTGCATTTGATTCGGTTGACCACGACCTACTCCTTGGTACTCTTCGCTCTCTAAACATCTCCTCGCCCACCATTCAATGGTTCTACTCCTATTTGTCTGACCGTCAGCAATGTATCAAATATAATAATGATTCTTCCCGTTGGTCTAGCTTATCTGCTGGGGTACCTCAAGGTGGAGTACTTTCTCCCCTTCTATTTACAGTCTTCATAGATCGGATATCATCTGTACTCTCCTGTCCATTTCACTTGTATGCCGATGACCTACAAATTTATTGCCATTTTGAACCATCTGAAACATGCTCAATGATCTCGTTGCTGAATAAAGATCTCGCAGCTATACAAGTTTGGGCGGCAAAATTTGGTCTACTTGTCAACCCGTCTAAATTTCAGGCAATGATTGTAGGTAGTAGCAGACTGAGATGCAAACTAAAATTAGAGAAGGTACCACCTATTATCTTTAACGGGGTAATCATTAATCTCAGTGACGCAGTAAAAACCTGGGTCTAATAATGGACTGTAATATGTCTTGGAGACCACAAATTAATGCAATGAGTAAGCGTATGCACTTCACAATTCACTCTCTCAAGCGACTCCAATACTTTTTACCCTTTCCCACTAAAATCATGCTTGCGCAAGCTCTTCTGCTTCCTATTTTAGACTATGCTGATGTTTGTTTTTTAGATTTAAACGAAGAATTACTTGACAAGCTGGAGCGACTGCGAAATTTGGCCATCAGATTTATTTTTGGGCTACGTAAATATGATCATATTTCTCACTATCGCGACAAGCTGAAATGGCCTCTGGTCCGGGAGCGTCGTAATATCCACATTTTGGCCACATTATTTAAAATCCTAAAATACCCTAATTCCCCACAATATCTTCGATCTCGGTTTCATATGCTGCCTCCCTCCTCACATTCTCTACGCCCATGCTATTCGGACACACTTGAATTGCCTAAGTGCAACACAAACTTCCTGCTCAACTCATTTAGCTTTCGTGCTGCCCAAATGTGGAACCATCTGCCTTCTATAGTTCAACAGAGCCAGTCCGTTTATGCATTTAAACGTAGCCTGAAGCAACATTTTCAGGCGCTAGTTGGCAACTCGTCATAAATGTCACATTGTCATCATCATCTTACGTATATATTTATTTATAGCATTACATGTATGTATATAAGTGTATGTATATATATATATATACATATATGTTTATTTACTGTATTGTATGTATATTCATGGTATATATATGTTTGTCTTATGAATAATTTTCTTTAACAGTTTTGGTTGCTTTGACGTTACTCATTATAAGTAGCATTCCGTAGACACTCACAGGTTGGCTGGAAGAAATCTCTAATAGAGATAAGTCCACCTTTGTGAACCACATTTTTTTACTTTTGTTTTTCTTTGTAACTAATTATGGCAATAAAGTATATATATTGTAAAGTTGAGACATTCTTATTTATAGTTACACCAAAGACTCATCAATCAATCAATACATAGTATAAAACAAAGTCGCTTTCGCTGTATGTCCGTATGTATGCTTAGATCTTTAAAACTACGCAACGGATTTTGACGCGGTTTTTTTTAATAGATAGAGTGAATCTTAAGGAAGGTTTGTATGTATAATAAATGCATAATATAGTAGAGAAACACTGATAAATTTAAAGGTTTCTAATGTGATGTCGTAAATAAGCACGTTTTTTTGCGCTTATATTGCATACGCTGGCTGAACCCTACGAGATAGACCAAAATAATGTACTACAGTATTGTACAACTTACAAAAATCCACAAAAAACCCACCATAACCATTTTTTCACTGCACCCGTGCGAAGCCGGGGCGGGTCGCTAGTATTTTATAAACATCACATAGGTAGGTAGCAACTGAGAAGTCAATGATACATATAAATCAGTCTATACAGTACTTAATAAATATATCTGTCCATCTATTAGTTTTCCAGTAAGTATATTATGATTTATAGCTAATAGCATATGCGTAGCCCTCAGCATATCAAGCATAACACTTACAGTACTCCTACAGTACACATTACCGACAGAATACAACCCATTTGCACATACAGTAATACTATACGCGATTCACAATGGAATCAACACAAAGTTGTGTTGGGCTTGGGTGTTAATAGATCACCTCTGTCCAGCACGCTTAACACTAACGGCAGTGCTGTGGGGGAGTACCCAGTGTATCCTACATACAAGTTGGGTGTAGCGAGCACTTTCCTAGTGCAAACCATACCGACTATCTAGAGGTGTTCAATATTCCCATACTTGAACTCTATACATGCATGACACCGATTTATTATAGAAATTGAAATGCGTAGATTGCATGAGCGTAGCTTGGAAACTAGCAGATGGGCAGATTTGCATTAAAAGATAACAATCCCAACTAATATTATAAATGCGAAAGTGTGTTTGTTTGTTTGTTTGTTTATTTGTTTGTTTGTTTGTTTGTTTGTTTGTTACCTCTTCACGCTTAAACTACTGCACCGATCATCACGAAAATTTGCATACACATAGTCTGTGGTACGGGGAAGGATATCACATTTTATCCCGGAAGAAAGTAGCTACTGTTCCCGTGGGATCGAAATTAACGCGGACGGAGCAACGACGGGCGGAGCCACGGGCAAGAAATAATAATATAATTATTTAATAATATTTAATATTTGCATACACATAGTATGCGGAACGAGAAAGGACATAGGACACCTTTTATCTGTTCCCGTGGGATCTAAATTAACACGGGCGGGCTACTAACAGTGTAATCCTTACTAATATTATAAATCGGAAAGTGAGTTAGTTTGTTTGTTTGTTTGTTTGTTTGTTACCTCTTCACGCTTAAACTACTGCACCGATCATCACGAAAATTTGCATACACATAGTCTGTGGTACGGGGAAGGATATCACATTTTATCCCGGAAGAAAGTAGCTACTGTTCCCGTGGGATCGAAATTAACGCGGACGGAGCAACGACGGGCGGAGCCACGGGCAAGAAATAATAATATAATTATTTAATAATATTTAATATTTGCATACACATAGTATGCGGAACGAGAAAGGACATAGGACACCTTTTATCTGTTCCCGTGGGATCTAAATTAACACGGGCGGGCTACTAACAGTGTAATCCTTACTAATATTATAAATCGGAAAGTGAGTTAGTTTGTTTGTTTGTTTGTTCCGCTTTCACGCCGTAACTCCTGAACCGATTGCTTTGAAATTTAGCAGACGTAAAGATAAAAGTCCGGATTAAATAATAGGCTACTTTTTATCCCGGAAAAATCGACAGATCCCACGGGATGCACAATAAAGGCTTCGCACGAAAACTACTGCACAGATTTTCATGCGGATTTCATTCATCAATAGATAGACTGATTCTTGAGCAAGGTTTTGCGGTATTTTTTATCTGTTTAGTCCCACGGGATGCGCGATAAAACCTTCGCGCCATAAACCGACTTCCGCGCATATGTAGCCGTGGGCAAAAGCTATGACCCTTAACCCTCTATAGACCCAATCCCGAAATCCACGCGGGCGAAGCCGCGGGCAGAAAGCTAGTTTACTTATAAATGCGAGATCTGAGAAAATTCTAGAACATTCTAATAGTATAGGCGTTAGAAAATTATTTCAGAATATTCTAATAGTATAGACGTTACAAACTTTAGTCAGTGGTAAAAACCCTCTTAGAAGCCAATCAGTAATAGTATGAGATTGACCACCGTACAGTCCCAACATAACTTCGAATAATAAATTTAGATCCCATGTGAAGTAAAAAATGGTACAGAAATGTACACGTAATGTGCATCAAATTTACACGGCATTTAAAAAGGCATGGTAACAGATTTCGATTGAAACCAATAATTTGATCGCTACAATGCCTAGATCAGTAAATCCCAAAGTGGTCTAGGTGGATCACTAGGGGTCCACGGGAGACTCAAAATTCAAAAATGTTTAGTGATTAATCCACATAAGGTTTACATAATTTTGGGTTAGGACTACCTATCAAGCATTATTATATGCTTGTATCAGGTACCCCCGCTCCTTCGTAACTAATATTAATATGAAATGTGGTATTTATAACAGATCACAATCCTTAATGACCTCTAAATAAACTTACACGTTAGGAATAAGCAAATAAAATTTTTGAACTTATTATACATACATTTTGTGTGTGTGTGTGTGTGTATCGTGTGCGTCAGTGTGTTGTTGCGTGTCGTGTGTGTGTGTGTGTGACATAAAATGGGGGTCTACACTTTATAAGACAACCAAATTAATTTTCATGCACCCCGCATGAAAATTAATTAAAGCAGAAAATTTTATTGTGAAATTTTCTCTGCCTCTGCGGGGAGATATAAAGAAAACAGAAAACATTTCGTTTCATATTATTTGTCTTTAGTCTTACGTGTTAGGCAACTGTTGCTAACATACATTTTTGACTTATGAATAGTTTGTAGAAACCATTCACTAGATTCCCAGGCCCTTTAAAAGCCCATAATTGTTGAAAATCGTTCGAGGCATATAATGCCAGGATATAATCACAGCAGAGATAAATCGAGATGTCATTGCAATCCAGGAAGTTTGGGGTGCTAAACGTGGAAAAATATAATTACTTTGTTACCAGCTAAATTGATTTAAGCTGGAGATGGAAATATGCGTGATATAACTTGTCTAGTTATTTTTGTAATTTATGTATAATGTAAATATTAAAGTTATTTATATTTATATATATTATATTATTGCTAATGTCAACTTTTTTGTAATTTATGACAACCTTTATGTGTGAGTAAATAAAGATTATTTATTATTATTATTATTATACTTTTAATCTTTTTTATTATTCTTATAAATAAACATAAAGGTTGATCAAAGACTATTTATTACATAATTTACCTAACCATTAACTCTCGAGCGACTAATGTAGTAAACCTTGTTTGTTGACTATACCTAGATATAAATTATGTATTTTCTGAAGTACTAGACTCCGTCAGTGTAATGGCAACTTGTCGCTTTGTAGCAGTCGGCTGCAACTTGACCTCGCTCTCCAAGTTGAGATCAAAATCACGCTAAAATGCCAAAAGTAAAGGACAACCTCTCATAAAATAAAAATTTAATATTTTTTGTCCCACTGCTAAGAGGTTCTCAGCTGATACTCTAGATTTTATGGTAAGTTAAGTGATTCTCTCTATATTACATTGAGACAAGTATGTAACTGGTATGAAAGTACTGTATGTGTTTACTTTTATTATTGCAGTCAGTCTAGCATTCTCAATACTTGTCAGATTTCTTAACATATTTTTATGACACAGAAAACTTTAAGTATAAAATTGCAGATTTTTTTGCTTGTACAACTAACTTTATAACTTTTTTAATTTAACTCTTATAGAAACTATAAAATGTTGCATTTCATTTTAATACTTAACTTTAAATATTTTTTATATCCTTTAGCGCAATTTTTGACTATGCTTGAAAGTTTATAAAAAGACATAATTATGAAAATGTATATATTCATATTACACAATTATGTTTTTGTTATAACTCAATATTTTATGCCGATTTTTCATTATAGCAAATAGTTCTTTCTACGCAACAAAATTTATCATAATCTGCTTTTCGAAGTTACAGATTTGTGAGAATCTAACAAAAGTCTAATAAGTTACTGTAGATATACCCAACAGTCTGCTTGTATTCCAACTTGGTCGAATACCTATGTATAGGTATAATAGGTTTGTTAGAGGTGTGTCAGAGTGCCCAGTGTGTCAATTGAACCGGCTTATTGAGATGCTGTTCAATTCACTAACTTAGCAATGATCTATGGTCGTGATTACACTACCAACTTGCTTATATTTTTTCACGTTAATTTTTGCAATAAAAATCAAAATCAAAAATTTATTCTTCGAATAGGATTTATACAATCACTTTTGCATGTCGAAGATGCTACGCCATTGTTTCACACGTCTATGGCGGAAGAACTTTACTGGAAAGTATTAGCAAGAAAACTAGCAATGGTTATTTTTTTGCAATGTTAAACAACATAACATAACATAACATAACCCTTTATTGTATTCATACAATATTTACACACAAAAAAAAGAAAAGAACAAATGTACAAAAGGCGGCCTTATTGCTAAGCAGCAATCTCTTCCAGGCAACCTAGGACCAGGGAAATATTAAAAGGAGATTTAAATATAAGATGGGTACAGTAATTGGACAGGACAATAGGCTATAACAAGTTTAAGTTAAGGAATTGATTTCTCAATATTCCCGTTAGATAAAAACAAGCTAATGTTCCTTATAATATCTAGGGTTAATAAGAAATTATTTAACGTATGTCTCATTAATAAACGTTACATTTTGTAGTGGGCCTATTCTCCATACAAGAAAAAAATATCTCCTTTATTTTTATTTCTTGTGTTTAATATATGAATACAAAAATTATTATGGTTGTTATATTTATACATATATACATAAATTAAATTTTCATAAATGTTTAATTTCATAAAATATATTTTCATAAAATAAGTATTTCAGAGATTCTCATAGTTTTAATTTATATATAGTGCGAACTACTCTTTTTTATAGTATAACATAAAATTAATTGTAGTATTAATAAATTTTATGTAGTAGAATTTACCGATTGCATCCTGTTTACGCTCCTAAGCATCAAAAATGTGATTCAGTAGTGCAATGTCAGCATTTGCAGTACCTTCGTCGGCCTTTAGTAAAACCGTATAGGTTTGTATGAAAAAGTTTATTTAATAGTTATTTTTTAATACAAACCAATATTACCGCATTTTACCAAACCTGTTTGGTAGAGTTCGAGCGGAGACGTGGCGCGACGGCTTCCAAGGCGGCTCGATATTTTTCGTTGTAACTATACAGCGGACGGATGACACTTATTCTTTGTTCAAATAATATTGATATAACCAGTAAAAAAAATACACTTCACATTTTTTAACGTCCTCTAGGACCCTAACACTAATTGACTAGAAATCACTTTTTTCTCCATACTCTACTCTCATACATGCGGTTTCTTGACTCGCATTTGCCCTGCCAAACGACTGATCTGAATCCCTTATTCTTAACAACAGTATGGATATGTCACTCTAGCTTTATAAAGCTGTCTTTGTTTTGTTCACCTTTGCAAAGAACATGTGCGCCATGGGTAATAAACGTATTTACTTTGGTTAAGCAAGTTACAGACACCGAAACGCTTTACTAAACAAAAATAAATTTTATTTTAGAAATAAACAAAGAAAAATAAGCTTGCCCTATTAATTATCCGGATAAGATCAAGGCTTTGTATCGTAGAGTGGCATTTCAAATACGACGTTAATGGGCAAAGATCCCTTTTTCAAAGGCCTTTCCCCAAATTGTAATCACGGTTTTATTTATCTGTGAAGCCATGTAGGTAAGTAATCAATGGAAATAATATTTTTTATATAATGTAGGTCAGTCCGTCAACCTTTGCAAAATATACAAGTTATATAGTATATTTAATAATACGTCTATGCAAAGGTGGCTTACTCATTGAATACTGCTTAATTAACGAAAAGTATTTAAGAAAGTAGAAACCTTTTGCAACAACATTTTTGAATGGTACTAGTATAGATTACATTATCGACAACTACACTGCTGCCTTAACCACTTTGAAAAATACTTTACTATTTTCGAGAGTTACTATGCTCTTACGATATAGACAGCTTATCCTCGTTTTAATACTACATAACTTACGGAAGTATCTATTTTATAATCTTTTACTGGGAGCTTAACTTACTTTTCACTTTTTGTCCTCATATATCGACTATATTTAATGAATCTTGATGACTTCTTTCGTAAGTTTCAATATAATCATTAAATCCATTTTTAATCCATTAATCTATACTATCTCGCAAACACTTAATTTTTTTTTAATAAGTAAAATAAATCTAAAATATAAAAATATCTTGAATAATAAAACAAGGTCACATACAAATTTTATAAACAAGGCAATAGAAGCCTCTAGTTGGAATTGGACAGGAAATTCGTCTTGAAGTGTCGAGGATTTTTTCAAATATTGTTAAACAAATCATTGAAATATTTGAAAAATTATTTACGGTCAGATTCTAAAATAAAAGTCAACCTTAAATCTCTATTGAGCCTACAATATCGTCATCCTTCTCTAATTGTATTCAAGTAGAGATTTAAGTTTGAGTTTTATTCTATTGTACCTTCGAACATTATTTCAATTTGAAAAATCTCGAAGTGGATTTCAGATTTGGTGTTTTGATATCGTACATTTTGATCATTTAAATTAAATTCCTTAACATAGAAGTTAATCACTCATCGGATAGATGACAGTACGTACAATGCAGTAGTATAAAGTACACGTCGTTCTTTAGGGATCTATTCTGGGGGTGTCTGAGTTCTCTATAAATCGCCAGTTGCGTTTAAATCATCGTGTCAAGTATCATCGTCTCTCGAAATTTCTACATACATATCTATATCCAAAGCGAATGTGTGAATCTAAAATAAATGATACTTCCGCGGGGCGAGAAGAATCCGAAATACGTACGAGTACATGCATTGTATGGCTGTTGCCTAATCTTAGCTTTGAACTTCAATTGACATCGTCATGCGAGACCTGGAGACGAATTTTTGAAACAATAGAAAACCAATTCGCATTCGAAATTGTGAAGATTCGTATACGAATGACCGATGCACTATTTCTGAACTTTCATTTCGTGCGATGTGCAACGAGTGGTTCAACCCACTCGTTTTTGATTTCTACAGTAGAATATCCAACGTTGAAGTGACGTTGACAGTGATAAATATACTCTGGTTAATGTAAAGCTTGTAAATAGGTACATAATAATAAGTAAATATTGTTTGAGTACATATATTTTAATTTATGTTGTTATGATTTTAATTTTTTCTGCGTGAAACAGAATCTAATTAAGAATTTGTTTTTAATGACAACACTGGATTCGAGTGATTCAAAAATCTATAAAATTGTAAGCAGTTGAAAATAATTTCGCGCACGATTTGTATTCGTATTCGAATTCCAAATTCACGTGTAATGATTCAAAAATACGTTTCTAGGTGGTTTAACCAGACTAGCATGAAACCAACTGTGTTTATCAAAGAGTGATCCGTATTTTTTTGTGACAAAACCCGGAATCTATTCATTTATTTTGTATGATGTACAGTATACAAAATAAATAAATTAACAACGGTTTTTACTATCACAAATCAATCAATTTAATATAAAGAAATATTTACAGTCACCAAAGATTTTCTACTTTATTTGTATTTCTAATTGCCCATTTCATTGAATGTCAGTGTGTGAATCCCAACTAATATTATAAATGCGAAAGTGTGTTTGTTTGTTTATTTGTTTGTTTGTTACCTCTTCACGCTTAAACTACTGCACCGATCATCACGAAAATTTGCATACACATAGTCTGTGGTACGGGGAAGGATATCACATTTTATACCGGAAGAAAGTAGCTACTGTTCCCGTGGGATCGAAATTAACGCGGACGGAGCAACGACGGGCGGAGCCACGGGCAAGAAATAACAATATAATTATTTAATAATATTTAATATTTGCATACACATAGTCTGCGAACGAGAAAGGACATAGGACACCTTTTATCTGTTCCCGTGGGATCTAAATTAACACGGGCGGCTACTAACAGTGTAATCCTTACTAATATTATAAATGGAAAGTGAGTTAGTTTGTTTGTTTGTTTGTTCCGCTTTCACGCCGTAACTCCTGAACCGATTGCTTTGAAATTTAGCAGACGTAAAGATAAAGTCCGGATTAAATAATAGGCTACTTTTTATCCGGAAAAATCGACAGATCCACGGGATGCACAATAAAGGCTTCGCACGAAAACTACTGCACAGATTTTCATGCGGATTTCATTCATCAATAGATAGACTGATTTTGAGCAAGGTTTTGCGGTATTTTTATCTGTTTAGTCCCACGGGAAGCGCGATAAAACCTTCGCGCCATAAACCGACTTCCGCGCATATGTAGCCGTGGGCAAAAGCTATGACCCTTAACCCTCTATAGACCCAATCCCGAAATCCACGCGGGCGAAGCCGCGGGCAGAAAGCTAGTCTAAAATAAATGAAAGATCAGCGGGGCGACAATAGATAGAAATAGTACCGTATTTTGCGTATGCTTTTCATTGGTACATCGCTGAATTGACCTCAAGCCTCTCAATTTTAATCGAGTGATAGAATAGTACATATGCTGTTTTACAATTTGGCTGGCCAGATTGATGTCATCGTCTTACGCTTTGTCGCTTAAAGATGTAAGCGTACGAAGCCGAGTACGGTAGCGTTTTGATATCATTTGTAATTAGTACTGAACAGATCCAGGCCATAGAAAGCTTGTACTTTTATATTGTACATTAATATCGTTAAATACAATGGAATAATATATTCTATGATTGGCAGTATACCCAGTGCGGCCAAACGCTCAGCAAAAAATGAGTTCAGCGAGGGTTCTTGTAATATGCGATCCGATGTTTGAAATAATTTTGGCCGTGATCTCTAGGGGCCGACGTCGTAAACACTGTGACCTTGTGTAACGCAAAACTCATACCCAAAGCTACTATACAAAAATGGAACATTTTAATTTTACTTTATTTACTCTAGTCTTTTACATGTCTTTTAAGAGGATAAGGAAAACTATTTAATACATTTTTACACCACAGATTTACATTTCCAACTAAGCACATTAAGGATTTCTGGATAGACATAACTTTTAGAACATAAATTTTCCAGGATTTCAATTCATTCATTCTTCATACATTAATTAATCAAAATCGGTTTAATAAAATCGTGAAAACGTAATAGACAAACAGACTTTCGCATTTATATTATTAGTAAGGATTTTCAGTTAAAAACACCAAAATAATTTACATTTTGCTTACACTGCTAATTGAATTTCATCAACGGAAAAGATTGTGAATGAGTTTGAGATTATTAGCTAATAAGTAAACATAAGGGATTTACTGATAGCCAATTAAAAAATATAACTTTTATAAATTATAAATGGGGCTTTTATCCCAAGAACTTGTCTTAAAATTATATGGCTTTGTGTAGCATAACATTGCATACTCAAAAGTAACGTGGTTTGTGCGCAATATTTTAGCGGAATCGATAGAGGAAATTTAGTTGTAAGAGTTGACTGGGACAAACATAACATACTCAATCAGTGCATTGTAAGAAGGATATACTGGGTGATAGATAACTAATCGGATGATTGAAAGTAAAGGTAAAAGTTAAAAAAACTTTAAATACTTTAATATTATTGGATCATATTAGACTTACTACACTTACTTACTTTTTGTAATGTAATTGAAATAGCTACTTTAAAGATCGGAGAGCAATTAACTTAAATAAAATCATGTTTTACTATGCATATAAAACAATTCGGCTCACCTTTGTTGCCAAGAAATCGTAATCAGGAGCTTCTTTTAAAAATATTTCTCCTTCGCTCGGAGACAAAGTTTTAGACTTTCGGCTTGTGTATCCATTCGAGCGTTTCTTCAAAAATGCAATTAAATTTGAATATTTTTATATATCAACTCCATTTCTTCTTTTTACCGTACTTTTTAACATAGAATATGTACACCACAACGAGTTTGGCTTATAATTATTAGAAATTTCAATAAAATAAGCTAAGACAATATTTTATGAAAATGACTTAGCATTTTTTCTTTCTTTCCATGCCAAGAAACTTTTATAGGCATTCAAATATTTATCTCTAGACTGCAGCGGCAACTTTTTACCTTGCACATTTCGCTTGATCTAAAATATCAGATAAGATATAGAAATAGAAATAGATACGGTTCTATTCTATTTCTACTCAACAAAGCGATTGCTCATACCCAATAGATTGGTGATAGATTGTTTGTTTGTTGTTTTAAAATAGTGTGTTTTTGCCAAATTATTCCTAAAAATGCACATGATAAGGCTTTTGTGGGCAGCTCATACCGAAGAAACGTTGATTCGGCGTAGAAGGAGGGTTCAAAATCGACGGCAGCTGGAAAATATTAATGACATGCCTGAAAGTTTATTTATCAGAGAAAGTTTATTAACATACAAAATTACATAGGAAATGGTTTGCTTGTTGCTATCGCGGTTACCCGCAGGAAAGATTAATTTTACTTCAGTCAAAAGTATCCTTTGTTTCTTCCCGGGAAGCGAAACTATATTCATACCAAATTTCATCAAAATCATTAGTTTTGAAATGAAAGCCAGACAGACAAGAGTTACTTTTGCAATTATAATATTAGTATGGATCTTTAATTTGATAAACTTTTTATATAATCTTGATTGTATAAATATTAATATTATGTCATTTTGAAACAACCGTAAGTAAACAAAGCTAATTTGAATTCCATACTGACACTCGCTTTTGTATTAATTGTAAATCTCATACTTACCTCTAAATAAATGTCTACGCAACAATTTTCAATTTCATCTCCAATGTTTGTTTAATTTAGTCCTAATTAATGTAGGTAAATAATTATGAAGTACGTACGTTTGAAATGTTTTGAAGTTCCTCCTAATGGATTTTTTTCTCTTTAAGCAAAGGGAATCAAGGCGAAACACGGTAGATTATTTTCTATTTCTATTCTATTTTCTACTGTCACGGTAGATACGGCCATTCTATCAGTAGATACACTTTGTCTAGCATTTTTCGATAGAAAACGCTTAGACTATTATAATAGTAGATATAGAATAGAAAAGACGCGCGTGCTTTTTGTCTAGGGCTACAGGTGGCGTACAACCACTTTCATCGCTTGATGACATTTTTGATATAAAAATCTTAACAAAAGAAACAATGCAAAATATCTACTTGCAAAATAGTACTGAAAATTGAAAAATGGCGCGATTACTTTTTAATTGACGGTTTTATGCGCGAAAGACTAAGGCGCCGACGCTTATACAGCCAAAACAGAAAATTATATAATTTTTACATAATAAATATATTCTTTTGATATTTATTTACGACTTCTCTTTAATAGTTGTAATTTTAAATAAGGTTTTTATAATTGTACATATATCTTTAAACAGATTATTTCTAAACGCCAAACTTTTTTAATTTACAAAAATGTTTCAGCATTTTACTTTTCTTTACGAAACTATTAACTTTTGATTACCAAACTGTGCGGTAATCGAATTTGAAATTCGAAAGATATTATGAGTTGGTATAATACATTGTGAAACTAAAATTGGTGTTATTACATACCAATTACGAGCAATGGTGTTGAAAAATATTGTTTCACTTTAGTGTATACAATATTGACTCTTGACAATTTCAAAGTTATTATCAATATGGCAATTAACTAAGAAGTAGATAAATAATAGTTTCAGTTTCCACTATGTTACTACTTCAGTTATACAGGGATACAACAAGGCTTTACTTTAAGTCTAAGTTATAAATATTACAATATCATTATACATCCATTATACATCCGTGGGAGAGCCATGCTTCGGCACGAATTGGGCCGGCTCGACCGGAGTGATATCACGGCCTCACAGAAAGCCGGCGTAAAATAGCGCTTGCGCTGTGTTTGAAAAATGAGAAAAAAGAAAATTGAGAAAGTACTCACTGTGGCTGCGTCTGTCATATACTGCTATAAATTATAGGATTTTCTCTCACGAATATATCTGAAAAGTTGTAAAACTACATATTTTATCAGTGAATTTCATAGCGTACTTTCGAGCGTAGCTACTTAAAACGATATTATTTTCCCACAAACGTGTTCAATATTGGATTTCTAATATTAAATTTAACCTCATCTGATTCTGTCAACTGTAAACTATCATATGTCACACTTAAATGGTTTTTGTTCCGTTTTTATTAAACATTGAATATAATTAGTCTTACTAATGTTTACATTGAAATTGATAGCATTGAGCCAGTTTATTATGGTAGCAACAGATTTATTTATTTCTTTACTGTAGTCTGTTAAATGGGATAACAATTGAAAAGTAATCAGCGAAGAGAAAACTATTGTATTAACTATAATTATGTAACAAAGAGAAAATGTTTGTATGCTATCTATTGGAAAATTATTGATATATAGTAAATGGTATTTCAAAATATTCTCCTGTGGAACACCAACATCATTGGACAGATTTTATATTCGTAAGTACTTGCTCCATATTAGAATTATTTGCAGGAATATCTTCTATGAGTATGATTACGTAGGCAACTTAAAAGCCATTTTTGTATTGTTCCGCGTAAACCATAACATTCACATTTTTTAAATAATAATTGGTGACACACAATGTCAAACCATTTAGTCATATCGAAAAATATTGCTGTGACTCTAATTTTGTTTTATGATTCCACTTAATGTCAAATAGAGCACTACAACTTGTGTAAGAGTAAAATGTAAAAAAAAAACAATCATATATGACTACTAGCTGGCCCAACAGACGTTGTCCTGTCAAAAGTCTCAAATGTCAAATGTCTCAAATGTCACGTTGTCTCACGTTGTCTCAAATGTTTTTAAATAAATAATTTAGCTGAAAAACAATATCTATATGACCGTATTGTGAATCTAAACCATCCTCAAGCCCCCTGGAATACACACAAAAAATTTCATCAAAATTGGTCCAGTCGTTTAGGAGGAGTTCAGTCACATACACACGCACACAAGAAATATATATATTAAGATATGACCTATTGTATATTGACTTATTAAATAATTAGTTTTATGTTTATTTTTTGTAAACATAATATTCAATGAATAATAATTGAAAATTACCTCATTGCTCATAAAAATATTAATTAAAAATGCTTATTTTTCTAATAATTAACTTATATTATTTTTATTTACCAAGGGCAAACTAATTTTAAGGCGAGTGTTTTGAAGACAAAGGGGAATGGCGATTTTTGGCCCAGAATGCACAACAAATTGAAAACTATAGAAAATTATTAAATATTCATATTAATTTTTTCATCCTATTTAGATATCGCTATAAGATTGCATTTTTTTATTATCATTAAATAACATTCAAAGGATTACATCCACGGAATTGACCATTGTTGTTATTAAAACTGAGTTGCCCGTAATGAATATTAAAATCGTTACATAACTGTTTTAATCGATGCAGAATCGATAACCTTTAGGAAACTTATTACATGACAATGCTTTTTTTCATTTGTAGGCGCATCAAATAAATGTAATCGGCAGGCAGGATTGATTGTAGGCCTCCAATTCTAATTAGACAACAAATCAGTGCCGTAACCACAGCACCGCTGACGCTATATGAATTAAGTATGACAGTATTTTATTTAAATAAATGCAGTTGATAGATAGTAGATAAAAATGAAATATTTGTGTTGTCAAGCTGACCACGATGTCTCATTGCAACCATGCTGTCACATGCTAGCTGAAATGTAGACGTGACTAAAAACAAATTATTTACGCGATCGTTACCCGTTCCGTTATACGAATAACGAATCGTGTATTCGTGAATTCGATGTTTTTATGAAATCATGAATTCTAATCGTGTTATTTTTAATATCAATATTAACTGTTAAAGTTAAATAAAGTTCTGTTTAACGTGAACAGCGGATATGGTTTTAATAAAATTAATCGTTGAATATCGATTATGATATTGATCTTATTGATTTTTGTTTATAATGGCAACACCAAAACGACGCCATCCATTCATCTCTTTATTATACACTCGGCGTCAAAAAAATCGCACCTTTTAAAAATCTTATTCGAAAATTCCTAAGCCTTATGTAGAGGATAGTGTTAGGTATCATTAGAAAGGTGACAAAAAGGAGTATCAAAACACAATTAAGTTTAATCTTTTTTTTTTATTAAAATTATACAAAAATCATTAAAATTTGAAAAATAATAAAAATTCTTAATTAAGCCCTAATTAACAATCGATAATTTACAAAAAAACAGTACAAAAAGTGTCTTAAAATTAATTTAAAATCTAATGTTACCCCCCCTTGCCCTGATGACGGCTTCCATACGGTTCCTCATAGACTTCACCAACTTCAGGAACTCTTCTTGAGGGATAAGACTCCATTCTTCAATCACCGCGGTTTGGAGATCCTGTAGAGTCGAAGGAGCCGGATCCCGAGATCGAACCTTACGCTTAAGGTGGTCCCAGAGATACTCTATCGGATTCAGATCAGGACTTCTCGCTGGCCACTGCATCACAGAAATTTGGGACCTCCGCAGGAAGTCACTCACGATGGCTGCAGTGTGAGCGCGAGCGTTGTCGTGCATTAATGTGAACCCCTCGCCAAAAGATTCGGCAAAAGGGACCACATGCAAATCCAGGATCTCTGTGATATAGCGGCGAGCAGTCAGCGACCCTTGTCCACGAGCACCTCCGACCCGGGAGACACAGACAAGGTCGGTTTTGCCGGCAGCCGACATACCGCCCCAGAACATGCAGGATCCGCTTCCATATTCCACCGTCTCCTGGATGCAGGCCTGGGCGAAACGTTCACCCTGCCTCCGGTATACTCTTCTCCGTCGGTCATTGCAAAAAAGACACACTCGTGTCTCGTCTGAGAAGAGAACAGCTCCCCACTGCTCAATGGTCCAATCGACGTGGTCGCGAGCAAACTGCAAGCGGGCTCGCCGGTGCGCTGCAGTCAATTTTGGACCTGTAGCAGCTCTACGGGCTGCTATGTTCTTCTGCTTCAGTCTTCTTCTAACCGTGGAGGCACTCACGGTGCGTCTGCGAACTGCCTGGAGCTCCTGTTGCAGCTGAACAGCGTTTGAGAAGCAATTTCTCAAAGAGTACGACACAACGAACCGGTCGTCTCTTTCTGAAGTGCAGCGACGTCTACCGGACCCATGTCGCCTGATATAGCCACCGGTCTCTAAAAAGCGCTGGTAGACTCTTCTAACCGAAAAACGGCTCAGATTCAGTTGCCGGGCGACATCAACCTGCCGCACCCCTGCTTGCAGTAGTGCAACCACTTGAGCGGCCTCATCAGCTGTAGTATCCATTTGCCAGATGTTCTTTCTTCAGTAAAATCAGTGCGTGTGTCCTCTTCAACGGTTTAATAGCGAATGACCCACATTGACTTTTTTTTTCCCTCGGGGGATGGTAGTGAATCCTCATAGGGGGCGCGCCACCACAGTGGTCGCTATGACAACCCCCTGGTGCTTGGACGACCTCGCACCGGATACCACCCGCAACCGGTCTACACCCACATTGACCCCGTGTTGACCCTTTTATACCCACAAAGGTAGCGCAACTGGCGACTCTCCCGACCATCAAAATTTCCTTAGAATTTTTGTGGCTCTTTATTTGTTGCATTAGGTTTTATTTGATAATGGAAAATAATGTTTTTTATTAAGCTAATTAAATAACCTTTTAAATAAAATTATAATTAATACGACTGCATGTGCATATCAAGAGTTAACGACATTTGAACGTGATTTTCTCGGAGGTGCGATTTTTTTGACGCCGAGTGTAGTTATCTGTGCTCTTTGGCATTCCCGATTTCTCCGTTGACTGTTATTGTTCTTCCGTGTTCTGTGTATACCAAATATTTACGAAATGGCTACGAATATTGACTCCGACGATTCATCCTTGCTCGATGACCCCAGCCTGAATATTGATTCCGCTGCTGCTTTGAACTATCATTCATTCAACCTTATAGATTTCATAGCGGCCCGCTCCAGCGTGAGAGTGGTCCAGTGCTGATACAAATTAACTACAGAATGTTTTTTAATGTATTATACATATAAACCTCCAGCTTGAATCACTTTATATATTGAAAAACTGCATCAAAATCCGTTGCGTAGTTTTAAAAATTTAAGCATACATAGGAACAGACGGCGGATAGCGACTTTGTTTATATGATGTTTAGATAGTAAATATTTAAATATGCCAAGTTCTTTTGAATTTTTCTTTTTACCCATCAAATATTGGTATTATTCACTGTTACTTTCACGAGATTCTTTAGGTGTGCGTTCTGGGCCAAAGTTAGTATGGGGATCTGCCATTCCCCTTTCAGGATTTTATTTCATACAATGTTGTCAACTGCACTCTTTGGTAATTGACGCTCTAAAGTCAAATGACTTTTAGCCGTCGAGCCATAACATAGCTATTTTGATTGAATAGATGTGAAATAACGTTTATAGTAGGTAGTATGTAGATTGAAGCATCAGGGGGAACACTTTCAAACAAGATGTAAGATGAATAAATCCCCCATCAAAGGAAAGCTCAAATCGGACTAAATCAATCTTGTGAATGAGGATTGAGGATGATTATAGTGACATATTCAAATGTATGCCCATGTGTAAGTATCAAACGTGAATATACATGACATAGATGGATATGCATGACATAGATGTCGCCTTAAGCTTTGAGAAGTTTAAAAATGCCATGACAGTATATTTGTCGAATATAAGTCCATTGTTATGTAGAAATCAACTATAAATAACAACTATTCTATTATTAATATATCATCATTTACATATTTCCTTCAAATTAATCAGATTTTTTTAATTGTATACACAAATACACATATTGAGTATTTACCAGTTTACCCTCTATAATTGCTTTAAATTGTGGCCGACCCGCTAGGCGGCTTCTTAAGTAGGCTATCGCTTCCTTCTGCAAGAGCGTCATCTCGCAGGAGGCCGCGGAGAGGGAGCGGGAGGTGGACGCCGAGGCCGCTCCCCTCTGTTGAGGAGCAACACTAGCATTGTCTTTATTATCTATGATGTAGAATTGTTTTTTGTCTATAAAAGTAAGGAAAATTTTTACAGTGTGTCGAGTCAAGTTTTTGTTAGCAAAATTAAAATATATTGTGTAAAGATTCGGTTTAAAATAAAATAAGTATTGGAAAAAGAAGGTTTTATTATTGCCCAAATTATCATCAAAAGGTTATGGGCCCAGGCGCGCGGATTGCATAGATTGGAAAAGATAATATTTGGTGAATGGAAAAATGGCTGCTAAGGATAGCAAGTATAATATTACACAGTTTTGTGGAGATGGATTCAATAACTGGGCACCCCGCATCCATGCTCCAAAAAAAAAGAGAGTCATCTATAAAAATACACCTTGACTGTCTCGCCCATTAATGAGAACAGAAGCTATTGTTCTTAATTTTTTTGTAACTACTTCCAATCCACACGTGAGATTTGCGATTATCATGTTTTCTTTTACCTAGAATTTTTTGAGGAGCCAAGCGGTCTTACCACACCCCGGCATCCTATCTACCCATCTAATCGCCAGTTGATCCCCTAGTTCGGATAACCAGTTTTCGCTGTCCTGTCCTCCAACATGAAGAGGGTGTATCTGTCAATCACAACTATTGGGTCCTCGATTCGTGCGTAGAACATTGCTATATGAACATACTACATAATTTCCGAGTTTTGTGATCTAATTGCGAATAATTGAGTACTTATACAAAATTTTCAGCCAGTCAACCAACGCAACTATATGGAAATTGCATTTTGTACCATAAAGAGAAGAAGTAGGTACATAAAATAATTTGTATGCCAGAGGCACTTTGTTAAAGGAACGGGGCAGAAACAACTGCTTTTATTGCAGCTTCATTATCTAATTTAGTATTCAAACGGGAAGATTCATCAAATTAGAAGTGCCCGTGGGGACGCAATCATACGGATTTATATTTGATTATGAATATGACGTTTCACTAATGAGATCATAATAATTTTGAAGCTTATATGAATTTAATAGGTTGGTAGTCCAACATAGCTACTTAGCGTAGACCGAATGCGCGTAGCATCTGATGAGTGAAAAATCCACTCTCCAAGGCGTGGACGGTACTTGCCGTGGTTGCTCTAGCGCGTCCCTCATGAGGATTCACTGCCGCTTTCTATGGAGGAAAGATAGCAAGTGCAACAGAAGTTGTATTCTACTTCAACAAATACAATATTGAAATACATGAAGCTGTTCAACATTTCTGACATAAGCAAAAAGACTTCGTACTCTTGGAAACATGGAAGGAAGAGGGAGGACCATCGCAAATTGCTCTTGCACGCTTTTCATAATAAAATGGCTCTGGGTTCAATCCACAATCCAGCCACACTCTAGATACCGCAAATGAGAAATCGTATAGTGAAAATTAATATCAGTTTGGAAAGTATAAACTCTTCTTAATAGCTCTTAAACACTTCTTAATATTTCGATCCTTCACAAATGCAAAGCAACTAATATTTAGTAAGATCTGTTTATTCTGTGGGAAGTACGTGTTAAGATTCCAGATAGTTGGTTGCAATAGTGCGATGCATTAATTCAAAAAATCCTAAAGTAGAAAACAATAAATAAGCAATCATTTTGAATTTTATTTAATTAATATCTGCAATTCAACTTTAGTTTGGCCAATCCTGCTTTATATTCTATGATGTTTGTAATTTGTTTACTATTACGTTTTCTTCAAGCAAGCAAGCTGTTTCAATTCAATATACATAATTTCTGTATGATTTCTATATTGGTCCATTAAGATAAAGAGTCGTCAATTAGTAGATTTGTATTGCTTTATGCCCATGTTTAAAAGTAAGATATTATGACAGTAAACAAGATCTTTATTATCTTCAAAAAGGGCAATATTTACTTTCCGGTATTATGTATGTTGTGATTGTAACGTTTGGTCCTAATAGATTCTCTTCTTTTTGTCTTGAAGCTAACAGTTCCGATCCTTACTTGGATAAATTTCGGTCTCGTTTTAATCAGTGAGCTTATTCTGAAAAAAAAAAACAGCTATTGTGCATATTATATAACTTCGTTTTCACTTTCATTTGTAGATTGTACTGAATTTGTGAATTTGGTAATATCGTAACATCTGATGGTATACGTGCTGATTTTGAAATATAAATAGGTAGAGGAAAATTTTCACTGTGCAAGACAGGATATCTTGCTGATTGTACATCTGGGTATTGCCACGTTTTATTTTGTTGAAGCCTTTAACGACTATTACTCAAAAGTTGAGTTCCATCCTGGTCATAGGGATACCAAAATCTAACTCGATACGATTTTCTTTCTTCCATAAAACGTATTGACTTAATACGAGACTTACAAACCTTGTGAGGATCGTTATCTAGTTTTTTTAATATGTAAGCTGAAATCATCACTATAAACCACCTTGACAATATCAGTTATATTTCGAATTTGTTTTATTATTATATAAACACCACAAATATAACAAAATATATCAGGGTTATATTTGCATTAACTCGTATTTCTAAAACAAACAATACTTTTTGTTTTAATATAAGTACATTTAATCGGAATTCCAAAAATACGTATTTATCTCACTTACCCTTCAACTTACCCGCAACTTACCCGAACACACCTCGGACACACGAGGTGTGTACGGGTAAGTCCAACTTTGTCAAAGCACAAAATTTTTAGTTAAAATATCATCACGTGAATACATCACGTGATGATTTTTGCATCAATGCTCAGAATCTAAGCGCAGAAAGCAATTTTTAAGAATATAACGTCAGAATAATAATCACTTTTTGGTAATTTGTGTTATGAATATTTATTGCTTATATATTATACTAGCTGTGCCAGCGACATCGTCCGCGTGGAATAGTTATTTTTAGCATCATATTTATTTTTGCAAACAACCACCTCAGCTGTTACCCGATCTTGACAACGAGACATTTCCAAATTTGATCACCATAAAAACGATTCTAGTGAGTTAACATTAAAAGATAGACATATACTGTCGCGGACATTTTTTTTAGATCATTTTAAGAGGAGTAATTCTTTCATACATATTTTTTTGGTATCTAGAACCGTTTTCGCAGCGCACGCAACGGAAGCCCTCAAAGATGAATCATTTTCACCTTTTTTTCCACATTATTATTTCTTCGCTCCTATTAATCGCAGCGTGATGTTATGTAGCCTAAAGCCTTCCTCGATTAATGGGCTATTCAATAAAAAAATAATTTTTCAATTCGAACCAGGAGTTCCAGATATCAGCGCGTTCACACAAACAAACAATCAAACAAACAAACTCTTCAGCTTTATAATATTAGTATAGATTATTGTGAGTCAACCATAAAAGATAGACATATGCTGTTGCGGGATGTTTTTTAGACAATTTTATGTAGAATATTTCCGTCATACATGATTTTTTTGTGACTTTAACCATTAAGGCTACACACGCGACGGAAGCTAAAAAAATGGAGTTACTTCTCCCGTTTTCCCAAAATTTCCCTTCACTACTCTGCTCCTATTGATTGTAGCGTAATGGAAAGTATTCTATGACCTGTCCTTACTCCTGAGTATGAAGAATAATTATACAAGTTTCGTTAAAATCCGTCCACTAGTTTTTGTTTCTGTAAGGAACATACAGACAGACAGACAGACAAAAATTTTACTGATTGCATTTTTGGCATCAGTATCTATCCCTAATCACCCCCTGATAGTTATTTTGAAAATATATTTCATGTACAGAATTGACCCCTCTACAGATTTATTATCTATACATATAATAAGACAGTAAAAATATTTTGTCTGTACATTTAGTATTTTTGACTGAAATGGATAGAGGGGCACTTAAATAGATTATTAGAAAGCAAAAAAAATTTTTTGGAATTTTTTGTCTGTCTGTCTGTATGTATGTTCACGTTTATCTCCGAATGTACTGAACCGATTTGCTTGAAACTTTCACTATTTCCTTTGTTTTAACTCAGAATAATATCTAACTTTGTTTCATCAAAATCGGTTCATTAAAAAAAAAGTTATCGTCATTTTAATGAACTCAAATAAATAAAACTGGAGTGTCATCTGTGAATTGAAGAAATTGAAGAGTGAAATTTTAATCAAAAGTACTGTGAAAATAGTATTTGTGGAAAAGCTCATTGTTTTGTGCCATACTATACATACATACATACTAATATTATAAATGCGAAAGTAACTCTGTCTGTCTGTCTGTCTGTTCCGCTTTCACACCAAAACTACTGAACCGATTTAAATGAAATTTGGTACACAGATAGTCTGGAGCCTGAGAAAGGACATAGGCTACTTTTTCATGCAAAAAAGGTTGTAAAGGGTTGTAAAAGGTTGAAAGGAGGGATTATTGGTTGTATGGAAATATTGTTAAAACTACTGAACCGATTTAAATGAAATTTGGTACACAGATAGTCTAGAGGCTGAGAAAGGACAGAGACTACCTTTTAAAGCAGAAAAGGTTGTAAAAGGTTGAAAGGAGGGGTGAAAGGTGTATGGCAGTATTGTTAAAACAATCCTTCCTGTGGAAATTCAATATAACGCGGGCGAAGCCGCGCGGAAAGCTAGTACTATATAAATGGTGTAAATAACAAGTTAGTTGTTATTGAGGATATTATTTAATTAGGTGATTTATGATATTACAATCATAGTAGACAAATAATATTGTGTGCTAAGTGACGTCCATTTAACAGATCACAGATAATTAATTTTTAGTTTGGTTCTAGATAAGTTAGTATTGGATATGTAAATTGATTAATCAGTTAAAACCGTTCAACCCAATTGTAAAATTTTGGCACAGGTAGTTTGAGTCGGTTAACGCCAATCTTTCATAAAAATGTTGTAGTTCATGTAAGTGTACATAGTCCCTGGATTCGTTTCCGTCATAAACGACAAAAAATAAGCTAAGTCTTATTTACTTTCTTAAATCAAGTTAAACTACAAAAATATAAAACTGTGTACGTGTGAGCTGGAGTTGTGGTGTACAAAAGCGAAAACATAAAATCACGCAATCAACTGTATCCTTTGACGTTGACTGTTACACAAAATTAAAATGAATATACCTATATAATAAATTGTTTTGGAGTTTTAATTCTATATCATAAGGTATTTTCAATATTGCGGTTGTGCGACAAGGACAGTTGTCGACGCTAAATCAATTATTCCCGTGAAGTTTTGCAGGATTTAAATTAAATTTGTAATTTGGACTCTGTCTGCTTCTGCATGAATATTGTAGATATCTCTTAATAATTTATTTTCTGTGATTTCTAGAGGCTGTAAAATTAGGGCATTTATGATTTCAACTGTATTCTAATAATTATACAGAATCCCCGTTTTTTTAAAAACAGAATTGAAAAAAGAAATAGCCATTTTTTTCAATATTATTTTTTCCTTTTTAATTTTAATCATAATATAAATATAAATATTTGTTACACTTGCACCAATTAGCCTTTTTTTTTATTTTTTGTTCCCCTGAGGAAAATGCATTAAATTGCATACCCCGGCTGTGGCGAACCGGCGGTTATGTGGGGCTCTCCTCCCCAGAAGGGGGAGGCCTACCCACTAAAAACCTCAGGGATGGCCTTCCTCAGGCATGTAGGGAGCCCCCGGGAACATCAAGCTACTTCCGGGAACCCCCAGCCTCCACTCCCCTGCCTAGAGGGGAGCCCTCCTCGGGGGAGGCTACTACCTCCCCCGGTCTCCTCCACCGACGACGCCCCCCGGCCACGGAAGGGGCGTGGTCCATCCCGGGTCGCCGTAGCGGTCGCGACTTCCTCGCGCCCGCCGGCGACCCGCGGCGGCGCCGCAGCTGTGCTACCGGGCCCGGCGCCGCCTCCTTCGAGCGGGATCGGCCATCTCCCGACCCCGCTCGGCGGCCTCCTTCTGGAGTATTACTGCTTCACAGAAGGAGGCCACAGCCCTCCAACCTCCCTCGTCCGCCAGCATTGCCGCAATCAATGCCGGCGGAGACAGATCTCGCCCGATCTCTGCGACCAAGACTCGGCGCTCGGAGGCCCACGCGGGGCACTCCGCCAGCGTGTGCTGGGCCGAGTCAAGGTCGGATGCGCAGTGGTGGAAATGTGTCGATCCCTCCCGTCCTATTCGACACAGATACTCACTGAAGCTGCCGTGCCCGGTGAGTATCTGAGTCAATCGGTAGGTGACCTCCTCCTTCCCGTGTACACCAATTAGCCTAGCCCAAACTAAGCTCTGTAAGGCTTGTGCTATGGGATCTAGGGCAACGGATAGACATACATATATTATAGGTACATATATAAATAATTTTTATTGAAATATATATCAACAACCATGACTAAGGTACAAATGCTGTCATTCATCACCCAAACATCTGCCCCCACTGGGATTCGAACCCGGGACTTCAGAGATGGCGACACCTTGAAACCGGTGTACTATTCACTCGACTATGGAGGTCGTCATAATGTTTCTTTTACTTTGATAAAGTGCTTCATATTTCATCACGAACATTTCCATTTTAAATCCATGAAATCCAAGAATGGGAATGAAAATTATGTGCTTTAATATGTAGCTATGAAAATATACAACAGCACATCCAACCATTATGTATATTATTTTTATTATACCTTAAAAATATTACTAATAACATCATTTTTCTTTCAACTACGTAGTAATATTATCATTAATCACTATAGAAGTTATCAAAGAGAACATAAAAAAATGGCGACCATTTTGTATCAGTATTAAAATTGTGATTCTTTATGTTCATCAAAAACTTCGTCCAGACCCAGGAGGCGTCATACGACCGCAGAGGTGCCAACAGAGGCAAGGTGTCAATCATGTCATTGGTGAAGCAGACTATCTCAATACCTGGAAGAATGTTGCCTAGCAGGATCCAGTTGTACCCCATCTTTGACTTATCAGCTGGGATGATCATGCATCGAGAAACTAGCCTGTAGCGATACTTTTGGGTCCCGTCGACTTCGAAGATTTTGAGATGGCTGGTAACTCTACTCTGTTACTGGGATACCTTTGCCTGTGATAAAAATGCCTGACTGATAAAAAGCTACAAGATCTGTTTTAAGTTTCCTTCATTTCCATGATTATTATCGATATTCGTATAAATAATAAGAAAATAACATTTGCTAAAGGTACTTATTGCGTTGTTAAAATGGGCAAAAGCACTATGTACTTTCAAGTAGGTATACTAATATAATTCAATTACTAAGAAAACTAATGATAATAATAGCAATCAATCAATAAAGTAGGCTGAAGTCTAAGCGATAGTTTTTGTGTGTTTTATTAATTCGTGCTATTATTTACTGTAACAATAAGGATGCTAATTTAGAAGTATCATAGTCCCTGTAATATTAATTTCATTTATAACATCTTTTCAAATTACTCGGATTTGTGTAAGTAAGTACTGGGTATACAAGTTTATCCTAAATGAATAGAATAAAATGAATAAACACATTTGAATAACTTAAATTTAAGCAAATTTTTATAATCATAAAAATATATTATTAATTTTTGTTACAAATCTGAACAATAAATAGCTAATGAATAATTATGGTTCGATTGTTCGACTTCTATTCTTAAGTTTACTTAAAACAATTGTTTTACCTTGAGAAAACTTATTTTACCGTGGGAGAGCCATGCTGATGCCATGCTATCCATGCCATGATACCACGGCCTCACAGAAAACCGGCGTAAAATAGCGCTTGCGCTGTGTTTCGCCGAGTGAGTGAGGGTACCGGAGGCCCAACCACCCCTTCCCCTCTTATTCCCTTTTAAAAGGCCGGCAACGCATCTGTAACTCCATTGGTGTTGCGGGTGTCTATGGGCAACGGTTATCTCTTACCATCAGGTCCGTTTGCTCGTTTGCTGCCCTATCCTATAAAAAAAAAAAAACACCGGTAGCACTCCGGGAGTGCCGGCAGAGGTGAAAACTTCAATATTAATGTTGTGTTTAATTATAAGTACAAAAGTACTATCATTTATGAGGTAGAATACAATGTTTATTTATTGCGCTATCGTACACAAATATGACAGACATTCGCGCAAGCGCCCTGTGCCGCCTGAATGGAGCAGCACACTCAGGCACGGTAGAAAGAGTGGGAGATACTAGTTCCTCTCCCTTTCCCTTGATCTTACGCTTTTTCGATCACCATCACGTGACCCTAACGCTTGTTTGACCCTAAAGTTTGGAAGTTTTGACCCATACAAAAAGTGCTCAGCGCCGCTATTGAAGTTTTCACTTCAAAAAAAAACAAAATTTATTAGTCCATCATTTCTATACTGAAATAAATATAATTCATACGTAATAGCTTTAACTGAATTAATAGATGATTTAAAAAAAGGAAATAATGCATCATGCAGAGATTGTGGTGATCCTTTATTAATAGGTACAATTCACCTAAACGGCTTCTTTCAGCGTAATTTGTGTTATGAATAAAATGTTTCATTAGTATACCAATTCTTATGACAACAGAATGGTGAGGCCATAGAAATTAAGTCGCAATTTTTGATGGCGTTTTATTTTTATTAAATGTTATTTGTAATATCAAGATAAAGAACAAAATTATTAGAAGTGATACGATTTTTCGACTAAAATAAATATCCGTTATACTTATATTTGCAGTTTGGGTAAGCTGTTACCAACGATAGCAGGCTGGGTACTGCGCGCAGTATCTTAATTTTATAATATAGAATTGAATTTAATAATATAGCTGGTAATTAAGTGGACTGAATTTTGTTAGAGTATTGTCACATCACATTCGATAAAAAAAAACAGGAAAATGGATTGACTGCGGAACAATAAAAAGAAAAATACTTCGTAAGGAAAAAGAAGATGTACAGTACCTTAATGAAATTCTTAATGAATTATATTAATGAATTTCTTACCATACGAATTTCTGGTCGTGGAGGTGGGTGGGCTTCCGTCGGTTTGCTGGTCTCAGAAACTTGTGATTGACACTAAACATGAATCACTACGATCACCGGATTTGATTAAGTTTTTTAACAATTGATATGAAGTTGATTCGCGCGGTTTCATATTGAAGCTCGAGTCATCCTCCGGAATATTTAGTACACCATTTCTGTGTTTCTCTCATTCGCACGTATATTCTAAGATAGTACAGGGAAGGGATCGGGGTTAATGATTATGAACATTGTGGGAACGAAGTGGGATCAAAGGAACCCTTTAAAATATAAAAAGAAGACTGAAAATATATAAATTTAAACCTTAACCTAAGTCTGAAGTAGGTGAAATGAGTCTCATCTCATTTTATTTAACGAATTACTGTCTAGGCAAAGGGCACAGATGTATAACGAGGCATAAATACGAACCTGTAACAGTCTTTACACGAACAACACGTACAACCTTAGCTGGAAAAACTTCTTTCACAAAACCAAGAGGCCAGTGAATGGGAGGCAGATTTTCTGTGTTTAGAACTATGACAGTCCCTACGGTTATAGGGTTAACTGGAATGTTCTACTTATCGCGAAATTGTAAGGTGTGAAATATTCTGCTCCCCTCCGTTTCCAAAAATACTGAACTAACTTATCTAACTAAGCGTAACGATTTGAAGATTATCTTCTTCAATATCCAACGCGGGCAAGTATTTTAAAGGCGTCAGCTTTAAAAAGTGTGCAGAAGTAAGTGCAAGGGGCTCAGATGGATCATTCGGCAGTATTCTATATAAGGGGTGCGAGTTCATTATCGCCTCAACTTGTGGAAGAACAGTTATCATCTCCTCGTACGAAAGAATTTGTTGGCCAATTACGCGGAAAAAGTGCATTTTACGACTTTTCGCTTAATATTCGCTTGCAAAGTAATGCGGTTTTCAGAAAGTTCACGTGAAAAGTCACTATTAAAATGCTTAGATTTTTAAAATGTGTACAATTCAGATAGAGAGCGTTTAGTACCAATATTCACGTCCAGTCACGTTATCTGAATACATTCGACCCACAGGGCCACATCGGGATAAAAAAAGTTGAAAAGCAGCCATAAAGCAGTTTGTACTAGCAGTTTGAGCTTCCCAGCTCAATATGAACAGCATGGGTATCACAACACATCATATACCACGACCGCTTGATATATTTACTTTAAATGGGCCCGTATAATCAGTACCCGTGTGCAGGAAAGGTTTGACGGTTAGTATGACGCGACAAGACTTGTGATCAAATATTTCAGGAAAAGTTGATTTAGGGTGAAGTTTAAAGCATGGAGTACACTTGTGTACCTGGTTGCGGATTAAATTGCGGGCGGATAAGATCTAATATATATATATATATATATATATATATATATATATATATATATATATATATATATATATATACAAATATAGCTAAGCTCTGTAAGGCTTCTGCTATGGGATCTAGGGTAACGGATAGACACAAGCACTGGAACCCTCATAAAGTGATTTCAGTGTTCGTATCAGCGTGCCGTTCACTCCATAAACAGACAATATGGACCACAATTAATTCCTCACCACTCTGTCATAGGCCTTTTCCAAGTCCACGAAAACGCAATAGACCTTTTGGCTATGTGCCAAACATTTTTCAGTTATGCTACGTAAGTGAAAGACCTGGTCCATGCACCCCATTCCTCTCCTAAATCCTGCTTGTACATCCCAAATCTTCTCTTCAGTTTCATTCATCACTCTTTTAGTCAGTATCTTTGCATACAGTTTGCCGACGACGCTCAGTAAGCTAATGCCACGGTAGTTTTTACAGTCTTGCTGTGACCCTTTTCCTTTATATAACGGAACGATTACGGCTTTGCACCAGTCATCTGGCACTTTTCCGCTCCACCAACAAAGGTTGAAAAGGCAGTACAGCTGACTAGCTATCACGCCCTGTCCAGCTCTCAGCATCTCGACCGTAATCCTATCATACCCAGCAGCCTTACCCAACTTCATACCATTCATTGCATCTACAATCTCTTTCATACAGATATTACTTTCATCCCCACTTGTTGTTTGATCCCTTACGGGGTTTGTCACTTGCATATCCTCTTTCTCGAAAAAACTTTCAAAATATTCCTTCCACCTCTTTAGAATACATTCTTCACCTACCTCTCTCTAGGCTGCCTGCTGCCGTTAGTTTCGGGCCTTTTTGGAGTCGCATTCGAGAGTTTGTCTACAGGTACTCTAGGTATAAACTAGGTACGGAAAATAGTTAACTGGAAATTTACATTACATTATAAATTACATTAAATGTAATATGTTTTTGGTTAAAAGTTTAATAACAATTTTTTTTTCCTCTTTTATTACCGGGGATTTGCTACATCGGGGAACAAGTGATGTTTTTTAAAAATGAAATGAAGTTAAAGATTGAAATTATGAGTGTGAAAGAAATTACACATGTACGAAAATTATAAATAATATAAGTCCAGTAAACAATAACTATAGTCAAATAATATGAGAAACATCTGTGAAACAAACGAGTATAAAAAACAAATACACCGCAAAACCCAATATCAAATTATCAATTTGTGAACTGAATCTGCATAGATATGAACAATTTATTTGAGATTATTTTTCTGTAATTTTTAGCAAGATAGGTCACTCATCTAAAGAGTTATTGCTATTCTCTCAATACAAAGTAGTAGTTGAAAAAAGGACAATAATTTCGAAACTATGGCATCAATTTTTTTCCATTTGATTTTATCGATAAAAATAAGAAAATTTCTCCCCGATTCGTTTGTGACCTTTATCAAGATTCACATTGTATACTCAAAGTTTACATATTGACTTTCAGATAGCTATGTCTTAAGTTCGTGAGTTAAGTAAGTTGTGAACCCACACTATGTCAGCGTGGTGAGAAACAGCCCCAAACTTCCCAAAAATATTTCTATTTCGAATGGTCTTAAGTGGCCAGCTCCATCAGAGGCGATAATTAGTGGCGATGGATTAATTTGACATAATTCGTTTAATTAAATAATCTATTGATCTTAAAATATATCTAATCTATCACCATTATTAACTGTGCACGACGCTGGCACACTTGACTATGGCTGGGATTGAGAAGGATCCCGAACGACGAGGGGTTGGTCCAGGAAGGATTGAAACGCCAATGTATTTGGTTCACTCGGCCAGGCAGGGTCTTCAGGAGCCTTCTGTGGTACTTCCGGTAGTCGTCCGCTTCATTGTATGTTCTCCGTCCTAATTCGTGCCAGGAAAGAGGAGACGCGATATTTATTCCCGGTTTGGGACGTAGTTTAGTCCCCCGTAGGAAGGATGTACCACACAGAAAACGCCTGTTTAACCCTTTTGTCCCTTTACTTTGTCTTTTAATTCGTACATAAGTCCCTATTTTTGACCTCGTGATTCTATTTTCTCTTTGCTATATGTAGGTAACTTGTAGGAGCTTATTTATTTCTTTTTATCACTTTTTAGTATGTCGCTATATATATCTTTTATATTACTCGAGTTATTCTTACTTATCCCGGTTCCAGGGTGAATTTGTTGTTATATAGGAACGCTATAGGACGCCTATAGGAGTTAAGTCCCTTTTTTTAGGGCATACATTCTGAACACTACGTGGAATTTTGCTATAAAAATTTATACATTTGCCCATAAACGAACTTCTAGTTTTTTGTAGCCAGTACGTTGAGACGGCAAGTTTATTTCTTGTGATTAAATTATGTATTTGAAAATTAGTATGAAATGTGTTACATTACAATTAGTATGAATTTTTATACACATAAATCAAATTTTCATAAATATACTGGCCCGCTAAAGTCATTATATTAATCTCTTTAAATAAATCTCTAAGAGAATCCCTTGCTCGTAAATTATAAAAAGCGTGGACTACTCTTTTTTGAAGAACAAAAATGCTTTCTATGCTAGTAAATACCGCCGACCCCTATAATAGTAAACCATAGGACATAACATTGTGAAAATAACTAAAGTAAATTAATTTTGCTGTTTCAACATCTGTAAGTTGTCTTATTTTTTTTACAGCGTATGCTGCAGAAATTAGTCTATTTGATAGGGTCTCAATATGTGGATCCCATTGCAAAGTTGGATCCAAAGTAATACCTAAGAATTTAGTGAATTCAACAAATTCTATACATTTCGCTATTCATTGTAACAACAACTTTTTTTACATTTGGTAATAAAAAATTAATATATTTAGTTTTATTGGGGTTTAATGATAAATTATTAATCGTGAATCAGTGTACTTTAGAAATACTCTAGAATACCAAATAATAGTAAAAAATCTAAGTATATTGACTGTATAGCTCACTACATAAAACACTGTAAAGGCAGATCAAATGATGTAAGTCGATATTTTTCTTTTCTAAGAAGGCACTTAAATGTTGCAGGTAGAGAGATTAGTTATTGATGACGTATTAACATATGATGTCAATCTACGCGTGAATTGTTCAAATCTTTATTACTCGTGTTACTTATTTTAATAGCATATAATATCAGCTAATTACACATTTTTTATTCGATTATTTTTGCAGTTACTTAAAACTTCAACAGTTTAAAAGTTAGTTTAAGAATTATTACGCCCATTATATATTATTGAATATTTTTCTCATGGTGCGACAGTAAAAGCTATAGGTATAGTTTTACCGAGCAATTTAGCAGTACATAAACACCCGAACTGAATTCGAGTCACGGAATTTTATGTTTACCCTTTGCTGTCCGTGTATTTATTTATATTGCTATTTTGTGATGCCATAAATTTTTATATTTGATGTTGCAAACATAAAACAAGATTGCTATAAATAATTAATGCCGATTTAAAAAATAAACTTTCTTATTTACATGATTATTAGACGTGTAAGCCTGGTGTATCCATCTCGTATTACATTATTGATATCATGTATGTAGCTCGTGTAGGACTAGGCTCGTGTATAACGGAATAGGATGGTGTCCTACAACTAATTAGTTTTTATTATACATAGAATCGCTAGAAGTGGATTTCATAAATGAATTCAAAGTAAAAATTGCGGTTTATGTTTAAATCATCCTGACATTAAACGTAACAATATCTTAACAATAATATAATACATAAAAATGATGAATAAATAATGTGACGATGTCGTCACATTATGATTGCAGTATTGAGAGGAAAGCTTTTTAGAGCGATCCATGACCACATTGCAAATATGTTGGCGTATCTTCAAAAAAAAAATCACAAGTACATTGTTACTTTTCCGATTTTTAGTAACTTAATATGGTTAATCGTGCATCTGAGTTAGAAAACTGATCCAATTTGTACGTACATTCTTGCCTTTTGAATTTTCACGGGATCATAAGTAATGAATTAAACAGACATTATCAAACAGGAAACATTATACAGAAAATGCAGGACGGAAGGAGACAGGGTTGAGAAACAGAATCGGAGCTAGAAACGACATGGTCACTACCGATTTTTTTGTAAAGATGAGAGAAATGCATTGAATTGCATACCCGCGAGTCGGGTTATGTGGGGCTCTCCTCCCCAGAATCGGGTAGGCCTACCCACTAAAAACCTCACCGATCCCCCCCGATTGCGCCTGGATATGAGCGCTAATCCCCAAGGAGAGCTGTATCACGCCGGGGCCGAGCGCTAATCCCCGAAGGAGAGCAGCATCGCACCCCGACGCGAGCGCATCATCCCTAAGGAGAGCAGCATCGCACCTTGACGAGGCCATGGGAACCCTTGCAGACAACCACCACGACCCCGCCGGCGTATGGCGACTAGCGCCCACTCCGCGCCGTCACAAGGGCGGCCGTCAGACATCTCCGGCTATCCACCGACAAAATGGGTCCCCTGGACGACAACTACCCCCTCTTAAAAAAGAAGGGGGTCTTCGCCCGTCCGCCACTGGCCACTAGAAGCGGCCCGCCAGGTTGGATCCGGCCATCCCACGCCCCCCCTCTCGGGGAGTCCTCTGTCAGACTATTAGCCGTCAAAAGACGTTGCCCAGGGTGCACCACGAGGAGGTTATCTGACATCGCACCCCAGATAGTCACTACCATGCTATTTTTACTATCTAATAAAAAGAAATTAGAGCATTTCTCCAAATCTTAACTTTTGGTTTTGACGCTCTAGTATTATGTCTACGACTTGTTTAAATGTAAAATTGTTAAACTTAATTAATGTACATATAAAATATGATAAATAAAAAACTGTTACATGGCAGGTTCTACCCAGGGCCATCCATCCATCATCTCCACTTCCATCAGTTCCACTGACTACGACTTAAGTGGTGACCCATCTGTAACTATAATTTTTCTTTACATTGTTGTACCTATACATGTACATATATGGAATTAGTTCTAATAAATTAATCTTTAATTTAGATTTCAATATATTAAGGTCTCTAAATATTTAGATTGCAATGAAAATTACATTATTCTTTATATTAGTCTTCTTTGTATTTACGTACCTTTGGTTTGTAAAGTCTCTTAGAGAATTCTTCTAAAGTTCATAATTACCTATGATGTAGCAGTTACACAATAATTATTTTAATGAATTCTCGTTGTTGCTTAACGGAAGATAAAACGAAAAATTTGATTCACTGCTCCGTGAAATTGTATTGAGAAGAGTCTTCAAAATCATACATGGAACAATCTAAAAGGTTAATGTTAAATACACATTGAATTGGTCGCTATTGATTCGCACTTTTTTATTCTCTTTCTCCAAATCCCTATTGTCACACTGCGATAATTTAAGGCTAAATGAAATTATCAATTTCATTTAGTGACAATATTATCATAAAACGAAGGAATGAAATAAAAGAAAACTAGACGGTTTACATTGCATTGTACTAATATACAATGCAATGTAAACTGTCTAGTTTTCTTTGTGTGGTATTGTAGCTTCTTAAACTAATAGATTGACTATGATGAGGTTTTCTTTGTTGTGTATAAAATGGAGATAACAAATAATTATTACAACGTATTGGCATTATATCAGTCAGTCGGCATGTCAGAAGCGTCGTCGGTGGCGCTGTGGTCTTGGCAGTTGTCATCAAATCGGAAGCCGATTCTGCCAGTACCAATGTCTTTTTTCTAAAGGTGCAGGAAAAAATATATCTGCAGCGAGGGGTACTTATCATCGTAACCTGTGATGATTTATTGATATGTGATATGATAATACATACTGTATCGAACTGTTACTTGACGTTGTAGATACCATATTAGTCGCAAAAAAAAAAACAATTCTACGTTGTAACATGTAAAAATTTTGAGTTCATATGGTGGTGCGCACGTTGCTTAGAGTAGATATAGCTATTTGCATTTTTAACGAAAATACAAAATCTCAATTAGAAAAAGAAAGAATAAGTAATGTATTTCTCTGTTACGATATATTCAGGTGTTGTATTGTTGCGTAGTCTTAGTTAGTTGTTTTTATGTCCCTACTTATTTAAAGAAAATAAAATAATATAATAAAATCTAATAAGGAAGCTGACGATTTTTCACATATTTCTGAATGATATCCTGAAAAATGATCCAAGTTCAGGGGATACGGTATGATATTAACAGTTGGACTAAATCACAGAAGAGACACTCATTGAAATGTAAAAATAGTATTTATGATGAAAGAGAACAACAAAATGAAGAAAACCTTAGTGAAACGAATATAGCGGGAAAAAACTAGTTTTGTTAAAATTCTACAAGTAAATAAATTTATCACTTCAATTATGCGTTTTATAAACTTTTCAACAATTTAACGAGTTTTTTTCACATATTTCTGGATTTTGTCTCATTTATCATAATAAATATTTTGTTTAAAATGTGTTTCATAACTGAATAATAGAAAATACAGGCAAACATTTACAAAAACAACATGCGAGTACAAAACATTTTTTTTGCTTTATATTTTCTTTATGGGATGAAAAAAAATTGAGACTTATACAGAATAATTTCCTTGCCCGTCTAGCTTTCTGTCTATGTAGAGTGTCTACATGGATGGATCATGTTGAAATTAATATTATATGTATATTCTTTTACAGGAGCGAAAAATTCAATTTTTAAGTCGACGCAATGAAAAGATTCAACCTTTTGTACTGCGCTTATGACACATTTTGACACAGTTTTTCGGGAAACAGTATGTATCACTTGTAAAGTAATATAATCCTATAATGCTATAAAAGAATCCTGTAAATTTGTTTTTTTTTTATCTTAAAAAAGTTATTGGATCTATTTAACTGAAAGATCGCATCCCTCGTTACCCATTTGGTCAGAACTAACTATTAAAATGGGACGTATATAAATTAATTTTATCAATCTTTGCTGGCACCATAAATTTTGGTGGCAGGAACTTGAGTGGCAGACACATGCACACCCACTATGTGGAAAACAAGCGTAGTTCAAAAGTGGGTAAAATGATGATGATGCCAGAGAATAAATAACAATCCATAAACTAATGTATATCGTCACCACATGCACCACACAATATTAACTTACATTAAACTACCAATTACAAATAAGCGTTCAGTTTCACTATCCTTTCTAGTATTAAGCAAACAAAAAAATACTGACTATGGGTCTCAGGAGATTATACCTTTATTCAAAACACTTACTAAACGGTAGAACCGTTTAGTACGTATGCGACATCGGGGAATCGCTAGCGGTGATACACTTTATCACAGTCTTCTGGCTTAGCGCTGTTCTTAAACGATTTCCACCGGTAATCTCATATTATTATTTATTGCGAATACATTTATTTAACCGAACTCTATACAATAATGTTAAACTGTACAATCTCTTCCGCGGTGTAATGGTTAAGTAGAAGGTCCTATAGGCAAATTATAGTATGATTAAGCAAACAGTATTATAATATTTGGTCTGAATCTTATTTACTGCTTGCTATAATCCTTACGATTAAATTCTCATTATTTTTTTTTTTTTTTTTTTTTTATTTAGGAACAAACAGTCACATCTCTTATATTATAAATAAAATGCACATACATAAATAAAGACTTACAGTTCCCTTAATCTAAATACAAACAGCGGTCTATACCCACTTAAAAACTAAATAAAATTACACTTCGTCATGTGTTATTCTTGTACAGAGCTATAACATAGTTGGTACTTACTTAGATACTAAATTAGATTTTTTTTTTTTATAATTTGTAACAAATGATTCTTAAATCGATTTAAACTATTACTAAATATGTCCACATCACAAAATTTTTCATTATACAGTTTGCAGCTTCGTCTCAGAAAACTATTAGCAACATAACAGCTGGTACTCTCCGCAATTGAAAACAGGTTTTTTGTACGACAACTACGCTCACGATTTCGAGGAATGCGGAAGGATATTTCCTGCAATAATGCAGGCGCATCAATTTTATTTTGCAGTATTTTATACAGAAAAGTAATATCCATTAAATCACGACGATCGGAAAGTTGAATCATTTTTTGTCGTCGAAGGGATACATCATAATCGAAGTACAAATTACCAGTCTTATACTCTAAAGATTTTATAAATTTTCGTTGTAATGTTTCTATTCTATCAATATGAATCTTGAAAAATGGGTGCCAAACCGTACAAGCAAAATCAAGGTGGCTTCTGACATAACTATTATAAAGTAGTTTATAGGTTGAGGCGTTCTTAAAGGGTTTACCAACTCTTAAAATGAAACCTAACTGTTTATATGCTTTTTTTAATGCAACATCAAGGTGAGGTACAAAAGTTAGTTGCGAATCAATTATAACGCCAAGATCTCGAATCTGGGATACTCTTTTAAGACTTGTGTTACATAAAGTATAGTTAATTTCAGTTGGATTTTGTGTTCTTGTAAAACTTATCACGCAACATTTGTCAGGGTTTAAAAATAACTTATTTGTTTTACAGAAATTTTCAAAATCAGTTAGGTCATTTTGAAGAGTTGCACAATCAACTTCATCACGAATAATACGAAAAATCTTAGTGTCATCAGCATAAAGAAGAGTATTTGAGCTCTTAATGGTTTTCGCAAGGTCATTAATATAAAGTATGAATAACAAAGGACCTAGGTGCGATCCTTGAGGTACACCTGAGGGGACACTTTTGTATTCAGAGCAAAAACCACCCAAGACTACAGCTTGACATCTGTTTTCAACATAGGACTTTATCCACCTAAATAAGTCACCACTTATGCCGAGATTCCAAAGCTTTGACAGCAGTGTATAGTGACATATTTTATCGAAAGCTTTAGCAAAATCCGTATATATGGCATCGACTTGTAGTTTTTTATTTAAAGCATTTAAAATAAAATTTGAAAAAATTAACAAGTTTGAATCTACGCTTCTGCCTCTATAAAAACCGTGCTGACTAGGAGAAATATGTCTACTTACTATCTCTGACAATTCAGCAGTAACAATTTTTTCCAATATTTTGCCAAACTGGCATAGTTTTGATATAGGACGGTACTTTTCTATGTCATTACTTGTAATCCCTTTAGGAATAGGAGTGATCCAAGCTTTCTTCCATACAGCTGGAACACATCCTGTTTTCAGAGAACTCATAAAAATTAGTGTGAGCGGAAAAGTCAAAGCGGAAGCACATTGTTTAATGAAGATAGGATGAATACCATCAGGTCCTGCCCCTTTATTCGTGTTTATAGTCTTAAGTTGTCTATAAACTATCTCTTTAGTAATTTCTATTGAATTTATATCTATAACCGGTTCCGAAGGTGGAGATAAGTTATTTATATCATATTGACAAGAATTGGAATTTTCAAACACAGAGTGGAAGTGCTCGTTAAATAAATTACAAATACGTTGAGCGTCTGTAGTTGAAATATTTTTATAGAACATTGACTTTGGAAGTCCATTGTTAGAGCGAATAGAATTGACATAAGTCCAGAAAAATTTAGGATATGATTTCATTTTATCTTCAGAATACTTAACATAATTTTCATAACATTGCGATTCCATTTTAATTGATCTGGTTCTTAATAACTTAAAGGTATTGTAGTCTAATGGATTACCAAAGACTTTCCAAATCTTATGGTATTTACGTTTTTCGTTTAATAACTTTATAAGTGGCCGAGTATACCATGTTGGACGAGAATGACCAGATCTTAAGGTACGTCGTGGAATGTGTTTTAACATGAGATCATTTAAAATGTTATAAAACTTTGTTGTCATATCATCGGTACTTAAGCCTTGAAATAAATTAATCCAATCAAATTTTAATAAATCTGTGTTTATAATATTATAGTGGCCAGCATTATAATTAAAAACTTTGGTAGGATTTGTTTCGAGAAGGGGTGTAAATAATATTTTTAATTGTAATAAAATAGCTTTATGGTGAAAATCCTCTGCAGTGAGAAGATCATCAGCATCACAGCTGTTTACACGACAATCGGCATCGCTTAACACTAAATCAAGAATTCGGTTATTAATGTTAATATATTTATTAAATTGTTTAAGGTTTGTAAATGCCATAAAATCAGTGAGTAATTGAACAGAATAAGATTTGTTAGGTTTTAATGACAAGTTGGTACATGTATGAATTTCCCATTGAGCGTCAGAAATATTAAAATCCCCTATTAATAAAAACTTGTCATTAGGTCGTTCGGAAATCAAATTACTAGCAATGTCGAAGAATGAAATTAAACTATCTGTATATCCGGGTCCGTGAGGAATATAAACACAACCGATATTTAAAAACTGTGTGTTTTTGTTGTGATTATTCAATGGCAACGATAGCCAGACACACTCCGATGAGGCGGGAGGGGGAAGCGGCCAGCCGCGGCGGAGCGGCCGGTACTCGGCGCGCACCGCCACAGCCACGCCGCCCCCGCGCCCGGCACCGCTCTCCGCTTCCGACCTATCGCACCTAAACACCTCGTACCTACCGTCAAAATACTCTCGATCGTAAAAACTCGGTGTCAACCAGCTCTCAGTTACACAGATTATGTCATAATCAGAATGAGAAACATTAGAAAAGAAAGTATGCGACTTTGTACGCAAACCTCGTACATTTTGATAATAAATGTTCAATGTTGTCGAAATCATATTGATAAAATATTATAATAATTACATGTGATATACATTATAAGACTGGTAGTTTCGGACATATTGTAAATAGTTAAATGTGTTATAAATAAGCTTTTTACGTGCTTAATATCTAAAATTCTGCACAGGTTTTTTAGAAATATATCTATAATATAATATTGTAATAACGAAGAATGTTGCGGAGAGTAAACAAAACTGAGTGCGTAGCAAGTATAATGAGTAATTAAAGGATTAATGATGTGGGCATATGAACGTATATAATGGAAATAATATAAGTGCGAACTTTTATTTTTAATTATATATGAGGTAAAGTTAATAAAGTGGATAAGTAATATAACATATATTTTTATGATAATACCATGTAAGATACAAGTAATTTGACAAAAAGATAGGTAAAACAAGTAATTATTGTGGGGTAATAGTCACTTCAATATTTTTAAATCGGATTCTTTAGTAATTAAAATAACTTTACAGGTGTCATTTTTACGTAAAAATATTTTGCAATCTCTCGTCCAGAGATAAGAATAGTTACTGTCGATTTTTAACTGCCGGGCGAGTTTAAGCAAAAGTTTATTTTTCGGGGTAAGATGATCACTTACGAATAGATTGGAGGCAGGACCGTCCAGGCCAATGTCGGCGGACGTCAGCCCGCGACGAGCTCGAACTGCCGCCAACAGCTGATCCTTACAACTGCGATGAGTGAACTTCACTATAATTGCTGGGGGACGTTCAGAGGTGGCAGCTCCTTGAACAGCGGCATCTCCTGGTTTGTTTACAAAACGGCGTACACGGTGAATGGAGTCAACAGTACTAATATCTAACGATATTCCCACCTTATTGCATACAGAATGAAGAATTGTGTTCAAGTTTTCATTTTTTACAAATGGTACTCCAGAAATTTCTACATTATTCATCCGTGCATATTGGTCGCGAGTATTGTTTTCTTCCTGGAGGGTAGTAATGACTTCTTTGGCAGCATCGAGATCAGAACGCAGTTTCAAGGTTAACGATGAACTATTTTCCAATGTATTGACGCGATCTTCAAGGTTTGAAAAACGAGTTTGTAATTCATTCCATTTAGATTGTAGGTCTTGTACTCCAACCGAAGTATTCTGTATATCAGCTTTAACGCTAATAAACTCGGATTTATTCTCCGCACGAAAATTTTTGAGTTCTTCAAGGATTTTTGTAGATATATCCGACGTATTCGGTGACACGGAGACTCGACATTGGCTACATCGCCAAGCTGCCTTTCTTTTCGAACCCATGGTACGATACGTGGTTTCATTTAGTCCTGAACAAGGCCCAAAGTGAAAATGTTCGTCACAGCCACTGCATTCCACGCCATCAGTTATAAGTTCTGCACATCTTTTACAATTCATTCTGATTAAATAATAAAAACCAAAAAATCACTTGTAGATATACACACGCTGTTATTTCTTTATACCGTCGTAATCGTAATAGTCGCGGGAAGTTTGTGCGATTGTGAGGTACTCTATAAGTGACGCGCGTGCACTCGATACGACGGCGAACGCTAGACTTAATAGCATAATAGGTGACTTTTACATTATAAATATATCGTGGAAGATGTGTGGCGATAACTCTTATTATACAGCATATAATATTCAAGGTTTGTTTCAAAAAGATATCTCTGATGATCTCTCGTTAAGTAACTTGCGCAATATAATTCACACCTCCAACAGTAATAACAGGATACTAGATTTAGTTTTCTCAAATAATCTCAAATAATAAAATCAAATAACACGTCAGGGTTAGTTACATGTTGTACTAGTCCCCTTTCAAAAGTAGACACCCATTACCCTGCGCTCTGTATTTTTACCGAATTTGTACACTTACATAAATTAAAGTATTGTATACACCAAGTATTTTTACCACGTCGGTGATTATGACTCAATCTCGACTGAACTTGGTATAATAAATTGGGAGGATTCATTCAAATGCAGATTATTAGAAAAGTCCGTATAATTTTTTTAGGACTAATCACATCCCTTTTAAAATAATAACATCATCTCAAAAATAACCTCCATGGTTTAAAAACACACTTATAACAATGATTAAGGAATAATACAAGTATAAAACTTATGGTAATTCCTACGACCTACAATCCTTTATATATCCAATACTATAAGAGATAATGCCAAATCTCTAGAAAAAGTTCTTTTCCAGAAATATATGTTTGATATTGAAAAAAATATTGCTAAAAGTCCTAAAGCTTTCTGGAAATGTTAAAATATAAAAAAATCACAATAATCCATATCTTGCCATTCATCGTTTCGGAATCTGGGGAGGAGATTTGTAACCTATTTAGCGAGTACTTTCATTCTACATTCCTTGACTGTACGAGTAGCGACGACTCATACGTTGGTTTTGTGAGTAACAAGATGGTGGCAGATATAGCCCATGTTGAGTTCGATTGTACAGAGATATGCAAGTTATTGGATTCCTTAGATTTGAACAAAAGTGCTGGTCCAGATAGTATCACACCATTCTTTATAGTAAAGTGTGGAAAAAAAACTAGCCCTAACATTACTTCAAGCGTCCTATGGCCGAAAGTATGAGAGTACGGAAGATTTGGAAATCTGCATATATCACATCTGTACAAAAAAAAGACCCAAAGATCTAGAGGAAAACTACAGGTCAATTTCGAAATTATGACACATAGTCTTTCTAAAATTTTGGAAAAAATATTTATAAACAAGTTTACGAGGCTTTAAAACAGATATTAAGTTTACAGCAACATGCTTACTTTAAGGGTAGGTCTACTACGTCAAATTTAATTGTAGCAGTGACTACTTAACTCACCATTTGTCAACACCCTCACAAGTAGACGTCACATATAGTGCCTATAGTAAATATTTTGACCGTATTGACCACCCGACACTTTTACGCCATTTTATGCAAGTCAGGGATTAGAATGTCTAGAATAGATGCGAAACGGAAAATTCTAAACATTGCCTAAAATTTTACATTCTTCCTTTGGAAGTGCGAAGACAAATAGCAGATATAACATTCTTATTGAAAATTGCAAATGGTTCAGTCGGCTCTTCGGAATTACTTGAAACAATAGGACTTAGAGTAACACATGATCCATTTAGAAGGCCATGTTTACTTCATGTTCCCGCAGTGTACATACACTAATTATAGGCGGAATGCATTCCCTCTGAGGGCGAGTCACAATTTCAATGTGGAGACTATAATGCATAGATTTATTTACAACATCAGTTACATAGTTAAAGCGAACATAAGTAACGCGTTCTTTAATAAGTAGTGTGTTATTAGTATTCGTATATATATATTTTTGGACATGGGGAGTAAGGGGAGAAGAGTAATGTCATCTTAACCGACCCAACTGTCAACCTCACCTGCACGCGCCAGATGGCGGCGGCTCGGCCAATAGGCCTCCGTTGGTGCTCCCTGCTAGATAACAGACGAGGCTCTGGCGACCGACTAAGTGGCAGTATAACCTCTCACCCAGGTAGGCAACTATCTGGAGAGGCTATCATGAGCCTTGGGGAAGGTACCGGAATATCCGGAGAATCCTTCTCCGAGTTAGCCTCAGGTAGCCCCACCGTATCTGGGGGTGGGGCATAATTTCGCCAACATCTCCAGCAACCAACCCCCGCTGCTCCCTAGTTCCCAGGCCAGAGAGTGTGAAATCTGCTACAGAAGACTATGTAGACATGAATAACCAGGCATCTATGTCAGTGCTTACTACTGAAAAAAAAATTTCTTCAACAAGCTTTCCATAGCAGTTTGTTTTTGAATAGACCAAGAAGTCTATCTCTTGGAAATACAGCGCAGTTAGAAGATATCAATGGACTTCATCAGGAAAGGAACAGCAAAGACAGACACCAATGGACAACACAGTAGCTGCAAGAGAAGATTTTACATACAAGATTGTTAACAAAACTCAAATAAGAATTATGTGTGTAGATACAGAAGTTTACAAACAGCTGATATCAGCAATTAGAGAAAAAGGGCTTATCGGACATACATTTAATAGAACAGAAGAAACTATAGGCTTGTTATTAAGAACTTACACCACACAACCCCACACCAAGATATAAAAGCTGCATTTGAAGAAACAAGAAACATTGTGATTGGGGAAATCATCAATGCCAATGGTCTAGACAAAAAGCCTACTACAACATTCTTTATAAATCTCCAATCTGGACCTGTTTAATTTGTTACTATATAGTTTATTAGATCTCCAAAAATCTAATAAACTATATAGTAACTGCATTTTCCTCAGGGGGAAAAAAAAGGAGAGATTTGTACATTTTTTCTCTCGGGAGAAAGAGGTTAAGAATCATCACAAGAAATATAAAATACGAGTATATCTACAATATCCTCGCAGTAAAGTGCCGCGGAGATTATATTAACTCAGCCTTATGCCTAAGTTCTCTAAAACCATTTAGGCAAATCGTGATGGCGACCACCCCGTCAGAAAAAAAGCAATGCAGCGCTAATTAATAAAAAGCGCTATATGTCCTTGTAACAATTTGAGTTTTCATGCAAAGTCAATGAGAGGTATAATAGTTGCGGATACAAAAGTCGTCCATGCGCGCCTACACTTACCCGCACGTTATTAGAGTCGCTGTTTGAATTGCAATAGCAACCTTCGATTGCTCTAATTACGGGGTGAATACCACGTCATTAAAATTTTTGAGATTACTGTATAATATAAACGTATGATGGATGATTATTGCCAATGATTACATTCCTATTTGTTTTTGTGGCATACAAATGAAAGTAATTGATTTTTACTTGGTTTCGCAAACTAGTTTTTATCGATCTAAGCATAGTTTAGTACGTGTAATGTTATTATAAATAGTACAAAATTCTTTTTAACAAAATTTAATTGCGTATTGACAAATATACATATATTAAATTTTATGAGTTTGGTATATATTTTCTCTGTGTACTATAACTTTAAAAATAAATAGTATTGAATTTAATTGCTTACATTCTCAAATACCTAAACTGTAACGATGTTTTCGTTTACAATGTTTCATTCTTGTAAATTAAAAAAATAACTTATATTTTCGTTTGTTTTCAATGCAGATTGTTACATCTAGTCACAAGAACCACGGAAGGATTCTTATAGTATATTAAAAATATTATGAAATGTAGTGCGAAAACTATGTAACATCGGTATATAAAAAATCCTGTCGGTATATAAAAAACAAGAGTGTCATCAAATTTAAATCAACTAAATAGCAACCAGCAAGTTCAAATTTGACATAAATTTGCTTTCCCCTTCTGACATAATTACATTATCAATATGAAATCATTCGAGCCGTCAAATGAGATCCCCTCCCCTCCTTATGGCGCATTACATTACACACGGCTACGGCTCCTCTAAGTCGGATAAAAAGGATTTTCTATACTTTCCACGGACGCACGTGACCCAAGTACGGGCCTTTGCGAAAGGCACATTAGTTGGGAACACACAGCGGTTAAGTTGTAACCACGTCCGGTGGCGTTTCAAGCCTTATATTTTGTGTGTTTTGATTGCTTTGCTGAACTGAGTTTTTAGATATATGATAGTTTTGTATACTTGTAGCATTTACATATTCGTTAACATTTATTATTATTCTTATCGATGGCTTGAAAATTATACTAAGAGACGGAAACAGCAATTAAAATACCATTTCAAAAAAAAAAAAAAAAATTGTTTCTTGAATTAGAGCTTCTGAAGGTGGATGGATTACAAGTCTGAAAGGCTCTTCAAAGACTTTATCACTCTAAGTTATGTCATTTAAATTATTCTAGATAGTCCTCACGTAACGTCTTACGCGCAGCCTCCCGAATAAGCAGAATTCCAAAAAGACTACAGTAATATATGTAGATCACAAAAATACGCAGGTTAGACAGAAGATCGAAAGTGTAACTTTCCACTATGTTTTATGATTGTAGAACTTGGGAAACGCGGTGGGGGCAGCTGTTTGTGTGATAAATGCGAGCATTTGTACCTTAGTTATGGTTGTTAATATAAAATTCTTTAAAAAATATTTACATATGTCAAATATATGTACATACACATATTAAATATTTGTATGGAATGAAAGGTAACGGATATACCTCTGTTACATTAGATCTTATAACACAAGGCATACAGAGCTTACTTTGGGCTAATTGGTGTGAGCGTAGGAAAAAAAAAAAAAATTTTTATATGAATCGACAAACATTTCAGTTTATTCATATATATATTTCTTAGTATGATGAAAATATTTATATTGTATGTACAGTTTATTTAGGTACATTCTGTAAATTAATATATGGTCAAAGCTAACATTGTGCTGTTTGTAAGAATTTATCTAGAAAGGAAAACGTTCCTTATTTGCCAAATAAAGTGTAGACAAGTATGTGTTTATATGTGCTTAATACATAAGTAATGTGGGTATAAAAATCTATTTAATCTATCGCTTTGTTATTATAATTCACAGTCAGCATCTCAAAGTGTAACGATATCTTTCAGGACCAAGTGGCGCCTCTAAGGTAGAGGCGATATGTGATGTTTTCCATCGTGTATGCTAAGTAAGTTTTTTTGTTAATATCCTAGGGCAATCAATATAATATTAAACTCGTCATAATTCTGTCTATTTTTATTTGCACATATAAGGGGGTTAAACTTCAAATTTCACTGAAGAAGATGCCGCTTTCTCTCAAAAATATTGTTACAGCTGTGGTTCTTCTTAGTAAAAAAAGAACAAAATACTATCAAAGTCGCGATAGCGCGTTACATGGAGAAGTTTAGGCGATTTTAAAAAGATCTATTATCTTTAAGTCCGTTACTGGACACTTGAGGGCGCCACCGACACAAACCTTTCCTATTCTATAATTTTCTTGATTTTTATTCCTTCCTTTCTTCCTTTTAAATTCCTTTTAAACTTCCAGAAAGTTTGATGTGCTTGAATTGCTTTTACGTTATACTTATATGAATGTTCGAGAATACGTTTATTGATTCGATGGCGCAACAATATCATCATAAAACATCAACAGACAACAATAACAGAAATCGATCCTCATTTTGTAATCTTTAAACGAAATACGATATCTGTCAAATATAGAAAATGAATACTTCGGTTAAAACACATTCTTTGATATAATAGTGTTAAATAACTACAATTACTAAAAAGTAAGTAAGTTGATGTAAGATATAAAATAAATATAGCATATTCATATATAGAGATCAATTATTTAAAACCAAACGTGACTGAGATTGATGCGTCCCAGTTTCGTGAGTACACGGTCCCTTCAGACCAGAAAGCACTCTGTCCGATGGGCCCTCGTGAAGGCGTAGGTACTTTTGTTTGGAGAACGGAGGCGCGGACCGATCGCATTTATGTACCGTACCGCTAAGTAAGCGATTCATTTGTGTCTGAAAAGAAATATCACGCTGAGCAGAATAATCTATAGGAAATAGATAAGATTATTAAATAAAGACATTGATATATGTTTGCTTTATATATATATAACATACCTACTTTATAATTACATATTGCTTTTATAAATATAGGACATGCTAAGATCAAACACTTTCCTCGTTGTTCATTAAACCTATCATGCATTGAGTGTTACTAGTACTTTCGCATCTAAATACTGAAACTCGAATGGACTAAGATAAAGCAATTATAGAATTCGCAATCATTTAGATGCAAATCTGCATATTTTTTAGTTTTATGCTACGCTTATGCAACTTAATATCAACAGTTATAGAGAGACTTTAAAGAGTTCAAGTATGGCAATATTGAATACCTCTAGAGAAGTCGGCGTAGATTGCCATAGGAAAGTGTTCGTTAGACTGAACTTGTACGTGGGATACACTGGGGTTACTCCCGCACAGCACGGGCATTAGTGACAAGAAGCTAGACAGACGGTATCTATTAACATCCTAGTTTAATAACGTCATCCTAGTAACGTCCGGTGCTGGTGGCTTCTTCGTCAAAACTCCGTACAAGGTCTCTGTCGTGGATAGCATTGGGGAATTCGGTAATACCTAACATGGGTAATACCCTATATCTCACCCACACCCAAGCCGAAAATTATTCCAATATCCAAGCCCTCTTAATTAGTCAGGGTTATGGAAGCTTGGAGGGTTCGAAGACCCTAACTATCCACGAATCCCACGGTTTAACGAGCGGGGCGGTGGTTGTGGTGCGAGTGTCACAAAAGCCTAATAAGATCTACGACAGCATCCCGCACGCAGTCGTTGCCATATCAAGGCACACCAGCACATGTGTCTACTTTACGGGACGTTGTGCTGCTGATGCCATAGTACGATTAATATCCGAAGCATAGGCGGCGACTCCGTGCGACATTATTAATTACAACGAAAATGGCACTCAAATATCGGGACGAAAAAGTCAAAAAGCAACTCCTTCAGAGACTTGAGTCAGACGTGGAGCGACCACAAGTTGCACAGGAGGAGGTATGCGAAACTCGTCCCACAAGCACATTTTCTAGGACACTACAAGCCCTCAGTCGGGCTTTACTTAAATAATATCTAATGAGTAGAATGGCAAATTGTACATAAATATAAAAATAATAATTTAAAAAAATTATGGCAGGAACAGCTGCAACAAACAATAATAATAATAAGATAAAATAGAAAAAAAAGAAAAATGAAATTTTAAGAAATAGTCAAAATGTTTGAAACATTAAGAAACAGTAAAAATTGTAAATAATAATAACATTATTGTACCTGTGAAAAAATTGTAATCATATATAATATATATGTATAATAACAATAATGATAACAATTTGAAAATAATAATAGTATAACTAGCTTAAACAATTAGCAATAAATTCTAATGTAATCAAGTAATATGTAAGATTTCTAAATTATAATTAATCTTAGTATTTAAACACACAAATGTAAATACTACTCATAGATACTAATTAAACATTGTTAGTTTTAAGGAATAGTTAGAACATAGATATAGATGGGGCTATGACTGTGGGGGACAAGACCATCTGTCCCCACAAAACGGAGAACAATACCTTTCTCCTGATCGACAAATGATATGTTACTTGTAGAATAAATAATATATAAGGAAATGTAAAAAAATAGAGTGCGGACCAAAGAGTTCGCAGAAAACCAAAAAGAGCTAAAAAATAAAAAAAAAACGTCCGGTGCTAGAAAACGTCAGACACTTTGCAATTTACTCTCTATATATTCCGACACAGTTCAAAATACCTGAAGTTGCGATTAAGGTGCCATTTATCAAGGGAACTTCACGACTGTGCATCGAATTTCATAAGAAAATAAATCGAAACACGATTGGTAACTACGAAAATAGTGCTACAAACAAACATTGTGAAAAGATTAAGGTTATCTGTCAGAAAGGTAAAGGTAAGCAAAATAAAAAGGTCATTCACTACGAACATAATAGTAAAAAGGTACGTTCAGAAACTTACAACAATAAATTAATACCATAAATTACGTCCCGTTTAACGCAAGATGACTGAACTGTCACCAGAAATGTTATTACTTTTAGAAAAAATGACAGAACAAATGAACATCCAAACAACAATAATAACTGACCGCATAACCTCAACGGTACTTCAAAAAGTGGACGAAAAAATCAAACAACTGGTTGAAGAGAATGAAAAGTTTAAAAGTGAAGTGGAGAGACTAAATAAAACAAATATTATCACTCGAAACAAACAGCAAGCGGAATAATGTCCTCATACATAGAATACCAAAGTCGAAAGAGGAAAAATGTGAAGATTTGACAGACTTGATAACGACAACCTTATAAGAAAACGGAAGCAGATGGAAAGATTAGACCAATTCTTCTTGCAACAACAACACTACAGAAGAAAATAGAGATTTTAAAGAACAAGAAGATGATGAAAACAGGCATTTACATCACGCAAGATTTAACCAAGGATAAGAAAGAAAGGAAACAAATAAACCTGCTCAAAACAAAGGAAATGATAAAAGCAAAAAAGCAACAAAAGGAATTGAAAATGAAAAAGACGGATGCATTTCGGCTCATGCGCGAAAGAGCACACTCGCTATCGGACAAAAAGTAATACCAACCTAGGAAACGGATAATCACAACAATATAAAGACACACAACAAACAAAGCGTTCCCCAATACGGCTGGTCCCCGCGGGCGAACTAGACCACTTCCCTTCAGTGAAAAGATGCAACATATACAACATTGCAACGTTAAACACCAGTACACTCCGTACTACTGAAAGCTTGATAGAATTAGACAATGCCCTTAAAGACTTGAAATATGACATATTAGGTATCAGTGAAATGAGGAGAATGGAAGAAAAAATTGAGGAATATACCGAGTTTATCCTATATCAGAAAGGAAAAGTAGCAGGGCAGTATGGAGTGGGCTTCATTATAAAAAAAAATACCTAAAACCATACATAGAAGAGTTAAGAGGAATATCAGATAGACTAGCAGTACTCAATATTAAACTACCATACTACAGGAAATCTTGGTCGATGATTCAAGTATATGCACCGACAGAGCAAGCAGAACAATTAGTACTGGAATCATTTTATAAAGACTTGTCACAAGTAATTAACGATCATACTGAGAATCACATAGTTCTAATGGGCGATTTCAATGCTCAAGTAGGTACAAAGAAGAATAGCTGGCAATATGTTTTTGGATCATGTGGATATGGCAAAAGAAATCATAATGGACAGAAACTAATCAAATTTCTAATGGAGTATAACCTTACTGTACTGAACTCAATCTTGAAGAAACAGCAAAACAACAAATGGACTTGGATTTCGCCAGACGGAAAATATAAGAACGAGATTGCTTATATAATAACCAATAAGCCAACAGTCTTTACTGATACAACCGTTATAACAAAACTAAATTTTAACACAAACCACCGCATGGTGCACAGTTTCCTCAAAACGATGCCAATAGGTAGTTTCCAAGGAAAAATATAACACCTGGACAAAACCATCAAAGTCTTGGAGCGTCTGTGGGTTCTCATAAAGAATATCAAAACAAACTAACAGAAATCAACAAACAACTCATAGAGGATGGCACAGATGTTATACGAAAATACCAAATCCTGGAAAAACAGCTAACCCAACGTATTTCTTTCAGAAATCACAACACGCAAAAATACCAACTCAGCAACCAAACCTGAACTGAACTGATAAGTGACAGGAGATACCTTATAACAAGCGCAGTGAAAAAACAAAATATTAACAAGATAACAGAACTAAGCAAAAAAATCAAAGAAAGCATAAGACTTAAAACTATTGAACATCACATACAAAGGACAGGAGGTCTTAAAAAAGCCCTAAAAGCACTAAAAGAATCGGGTAAAGAATGGATACCAAAAATTAAAAGTAACGATAAAACCATAACACAGCTGAAAAGAATTTGCCATGTAGCTACTACCTTTTATCAAAATTTGTACAGCAATCAGGAACCAAACGTGTACCAATATCCTATCACAGACATTACGCAAATTCCAGGAATATTGTTAGAACCTGAGCCGGAAATTGAAGTCAAGAAAGCTATTATGAGTCAAAAAAATGGAAAAATCGGCAAGACCGGATAAAATAACTAACGAGTTGCTTAAAGGAAGTCTAAATGAAATAGCCCTCATTCTAACAAACATTTTGCGAGTTTTTTATGACGAGTAGCTGCATTCCAGAACAATGGACAGAGTGTAATATTATTCTGATACACAAAAAAGATGATAAACAAAATATAGAAAACTATAGACCAGTCAGTTTTATGTCCAATGCTTGATGAACAACAGCCGGTTGAACAGGCAGGATTTAGAAAGGGATTGTCTACTATAGACCACATTCACACACTGAGACAGATTTTTAAAAAATATAATGAATACAACAAACCATAAAAGCAATATAGAATATATTGCTTTTATAGACTACACCAAAGCATTTGATAGTTTGAACCACAGAATCATCTGGGTTACCCTAGAACACCAAGGGATTCCAACAACTTACGTAAACATACTGAAAAACATATACGGTAACAGCAAAGCCAGAATCCAACTGGAATCACTGGGTAGCAAAATCAACATAGACAGAGGTGTTAGACAGGGGGATCCACTATCTCCCAAACTTTTCTCAGCAGTACTAGAGAATATATTTCGCAAGCTAAACTGGGAAGGTTTTGGTCTTAATATAAATGGCACTAAATTAAACCACTTAAGATTTGCTGACGATTTGGTTCTGTTCGACGAAACATCAAAAAAACTTGGAACAATGATTGAAGAGCTTAACAACGAAAGCACTAAGGTAGTACTTAAAATGAACCCAAGTAAGACCAAGCTTATGACCAATTCCATCAAAACAATCATAAATGTGAACCAACAAATCTTTTTGTTGTTGTTCGTTGAAGAGTACACATATCTAGGCCAGATAATTTCCCCAAGACACCAAACTGCTAAGGAAATAAACACAAGAATTGCTAACGGATGGAAGAGATACTGGTCGCTTAAGGAAGTAATGAAAGCAAAGGACCTGAGTATGGCACTGAAACGTAAAACTTTTAATTCATGCACCCTTTTTTTTTTTTTTTGTTCCCCTGAGGAAAATGCATTAAATTGCATACCCCGGCTGTGGCGAGCCGGCGGTTATGTGGGGCTCTTCTCCCCAGAAGGGGGAGGCCTACCCACTAAAAACCTCAGGGATGGTCTTCCTCAGGCATGTAGGGATCCCCCGGGAACATCTAGCCACTTCCGGGAACCCCCAGCCTCCGCTCCCCTGCCTAGAGGGGAGCCCTCCTCGGGGGAGGCTACACTACCTCCCCCGGTCTCCTCCACCGACGACGCCCCCCGGCCACGGAAGGGGCGTGGTCCATCCCGGGTCGCCGTAGCAGTCGCGACTTCCTCGCGCCCGTCGGCGACCCGCGGCGGCGTCGCAGACGGTGTGCTACCGAGCCCGGCGCCGCCTTCTTCGAGTGGGATCGGCCATCTCCCGACCCCGCTCGGCGGCCTCCTTCTGGAGTATCACTGCTTCACAGAAGGAGGCCGCAGCCCTCCAACCTCCCTCGTCCGCCAGCATTGCCGCAATCAATGTCGGCGGAGACAGATCTCGTCCGATCTCTGCGACCAAGACTCGGCGCTCGGAGGCCCACGCGGGGCACTCCGCCAGCGTGTGCTGGGCCGAATCGATGTCGGATGCGCAGTGGTGACAATGTGTCGATCCCTCCCGTCCTATTCGACACAGATACTCACCGAAGCAGCCGTGCCCGGTGAGTATCTGAGTCAATCGGTAGGTGACCTCCTCCTTCCCGTGGAGCCAAGCTTCGAGGTGCGGGATTACGGTAATTCATGCATCCTACCATGCCTAACATATGGCTACGAAACCTGGACACTTATTATCTACTGATGCCTTTTCTGAGTCTATTGCCTTCTCCCAATTTGCCTTTTCAGTTGGAGATGTCATTTGTATATCTTTATATGTAATCAAGCCATAATCTTGTAGTTTAATTGGTTTCTTCTTTATTCTTGTACTTTTTCTTCGTGTAATTTCTTCCACATCTTTTCTAGTATATTTATCTCTGTTTGTTATACCTTCTCCTAATATACTATCTCTACTTCTTTTTACTTCTTTTTTACAGTTTTCTTCTTGGTCTTCTTCTACATAAAGTTCTTGATCTTGTTCCTGTTCTTCATTTGGTTCTTGTTGCTGTTCACCTATTTGTTCTTATTCTACTAGGTATTGTTCTTCTTCATCTAGGTTTGGTTCGTATTCTTCTTCTTGTTCTACTACTTGGTTTTTATGCACTTTGTCTTGTTCAGTTTGTTTGTATTCAGAGTCTTCTTTTACTACTATAATGTCTCTTGCAATTTCTACTTTCCTGTCTTTCACATTCCACGGTCTATATCTATTTGTAGTATATCCTATAATTAATAGTGTCACTCAACATACTGTGCATATGCGCTCGGTATACCTTATACCCTTGCTACCCCCCAAGTGCCCCGCCCACAGTACTTCGCCTTTCTTGGCTGATCTTGCGGCCTGGTTTGCTTTCGGGTGGTGAAGACCGCTCGGGGGTAGATCTGGGTCGTCGGGTCGGTCACCCACGCGAGAAGATTCTTAAAACTACCCTTCTGGAATTTTTCTTCGGAAAATTCCACACAACATGGACACGCCCGTCACAAAGATGCCCAAGAGTAGAGGTCCCTCCCTGTCGTCACCAATGCCTTCCAAACCAACCATGGAAGGCGGACAGGAGACGCTGTTCCTGCCACCACCGCCCAATACGGACGAGAGACGTGCAGTACTTACCAGCCTTCTGTTTAAAGAAACGTCAACACCACTATCGCAGCTGTCGTCGCGCAATACATCGCGCAACACAACACCACAGGGCTCAGCCGAATCATCCCGACAATCGTCGAGACAGACATCCAGCGAGCGACCCGCCGACGCCCCGCCCACCGCGCAGGAAGCATCTACCCACATGATGCTTAAGAAAACTTTTACAACAATGAAGCCCATGGAGAGATCCGCATCGCTGCAGGACGTAGCAACTACGCCCTACGCAACCATCGCGGGCAACCCAAAGACGACAGGAAGATCTATTAGGCAAAAAATCGAAGATGTGGGTACTTCGAAAAATAATTCGCCGATCACCACTAGACCACCAACACCTACCCCCAATAGAGACAGAGACCAAGAAAAAACAACATCTAAGTAATCACCACTTGTTGTTGAGTCGATGCCAAACTGGGACACAAATTTTAAGAAAATTAAGGAAAAGCTCTGCAGATACCCGAACGCCTGCCCCTACAGAACGGGCATTAGATTCCTCCCGATCACCGAAGAAGAATATCGGGTAATACAGAAATACTTGACCAACGTCGAGAAAAGCGAAAATCTTTCATGGTTCAGCTACCCACTACCAGCAGAAAAGAACCTGAAAGTCGCAATTCGAGACTTCCCGACAGGAACACCCATTGAAGGCCTCGCGGAACACGGCATAACAGTTGAACACGCGAAGCAAATAGATGCAAGGCAGGGACGATTCGGCTGTATCCACTTTGCGCAGCTGCAACGCACCGCCGACCTGACCCCGCGTATATATATAACATCACATATATACGGGGCTTTGCTATCAAAATAGAAGCCAGAGAACATGCAATGTATTATTATGGAAATCTTTCTAAATATAATATAATATGAATATTTCTTACTTGGTTTTCGTATTTCTAATACCAAAATTTTCAATAGAATTTTAAACCAAAGAATACTTAATGGTGGATAATAAAAATAAAATCATTACAAAAACATATTATGATATCGCTATAAAAATAACATTCACATTTAATGAGTTCTACCGAGATTTACGGAAAGCTGCTTATGATAACTAATTAAAAGGCAGTGAGGAGGTTCTTATATCGTACAATAAATAAAATGAGACTTTTATAAGATCTTTATTTACTGTATTAAAGCTTGCCTGAAGTATCTTTTCTCTACTACATTCTACATTTTGTAATAGATCTATATTAAACTAGCTTTTGCCCACGGTTACATATGCGCGGAGGTCGGTTTATAGCGCGAAGGTTTTATCGCGCTTCCCGTGGGACTATCCGTTTTTCCGGGATAAAAAATATTGCAAAACCTTGCTTAAGAATCACTCTATCTATTGATGAAAACCGCATGAAAATCTGCGCAGTAGTTTTTAAGCGAAGCCTTTATCGCGCATCCCGTGGGATCTGTCGATTTTTTCGGGATAAAAAGTAGCCTATGTTACTCTTCATTCCTTCAACTATTTCCACGTAAAAAATCACGTCAATTCGTTACTCCGTTTTGCTGTGAAAGACGGACAAACAGATAGACACACTTTCCCATTTATAATATTAGTATAGATAAAGAAAAACTGATTATTTGTCTTGTCAATATACTATTCCTTTAACAGGTGGTAAGTGTGTAATGCAGTTAAGATTTTATTTTTTAAGAAATTCTCATATGCGTATGTACAGATGATGGTTATATTTGTAATGAACTCGACAAACATAAACGGAACATTTTATATTTTTTGTTCACGTAACTAGATTCCACATGCTCCACTAGCTTGACCTTTTAGGTTGTCCAATATTATTGCCGTGGTACATTTGCGTGGTCTTCTATTCCTACCACATTAATATATTAATATCGTCAAATTCAAACCAAAACCGTTAACAGTAAAGGAATAAGGTAGTTAGAAATTGCTTCGTTTCGTGCACATACTAAAGCACGAACATCAAGGCAGAGATGGCTAAAAAAGAGTAACATAAATATAAAATTAAATACGAGACTCACTACTCTGTTAGCATAATTTTAATTATATGCTTCGATAGAAATATATGATCGAAGATTATATGTTTAATTTTGTTCTTCCTTAGTGTTAAAATAATTTTGTATATTTAATCTTGCGGACGTCTGTCCTTCCAACTTTATCCTACACAAACAACTTTAATAAACCTACCTGTTGTAGTTGAACACGAAAATCCAGTCCTACTAAAACTAGTAAATCATCTCTAAATCCTGTTGATGTTCCTAGTCCTAGAATCCGAAAAAAAAAATACAAATCCTATTTTTCATTATCCTAAACTCCGTAAACTCAACTCCGAGTTTTAGTCTACCCCGGAGGTGGTGTGAGGTGGTAAGCCCCAACTACACCCTATTACCCTTACAATGCACATGATATACATTCCATGCCTACTGATCATATTTGCGACTTCTCGTGCTCCGCGCCCAGCTTGTCAGTCAGTCTTCATTCAAATTCCATCTCCGACGGTCGTCACAATCTTATTAATATAGTGTTTTATTTTAGTTCGATTTTTTTAAAAGGCTCAAATCATAATTTTCTTAACAGAACGTATTTAGAACAAGTCCGTCGATGTCGATGCTGTCGGGGTGTGAAGTGCTCCTTAGCAATGAAACTAATTTACTGTCAACAGAACAACGTAAGAGTGCTCTGAGTTAACTGTATTTATTTTAATACTGGCAAACATTTAAAGTCCAAATGTTGGGTTAAATCATTATTAGTTTAATGTTTATATATTTTTTGTATTTATGCATTTTAATTGATTCCGTTGATCACAATAGAAAAAGAGAATTGTTTAATAATATCTATTAAAAATAATAATAAAAGATCTAAAAGTATGTCGGATTAATTAAATAAGAGAACAGAAACGCTTATTTATAAATTATAGTAGGTATGATGTATTCTGATACGATGGAGCTTTATTATCGTGGAATTAGACAACATTATAGTTATTTCAAGTTATATGGGATCATATTAAGGGAAAATAAGACTAAAAGAATGAACGAACGAATAGTTTGGTGTTCTATGTAAATTCGATACAGGCTCCCACAAAATGGCAGGCGATCAACAACAATAAAAAAGGTCATTGGATCGAGCCGTAGATTTCAAGTATGGTTGACCCACTGAATATGGTAGAAGTATAAGTCATAAACGAATCCCTTGTTTTCCATACTTTGACAAAACAAATTTTGTTGATATGTATGTTGGGCATTTTCAGAAGAGATAATATAAGTAGAAACTCTCAAAAAAGAAGTAGATCTCTTTAAAAAAAATATACCATCAACTTTATATAACTTATTGATAGGCAGAATAATAATGATTTTAATTTCTTATAAAATTTTATAAATCAAATGAAACATAGAACTAACTTTAACCATACAATGAATTAAATTACATAATACTATTTCAAATAAATAAAATGATATAAACTTTTTAGTTAAATAAATGTTTCGACTGGATAGACGAAATAAATCAGGGAAATACGTGATGGTAAATTTGTCAACGTACACCATTTTAAATTAGTGTCATATAGTAAGTAGTAATAGTTCTGTATGGTCATTGATTAGATTAAGTAATTTCTGTCAAATTTCGCTCCCAGCTGTAACTTGTGGCAGCTTTTGACAAATCGGTCGGAGTTGCCGCGTCGGAATCAGGGCGAGATCGCCGTAGGTATGAGGGTGAGGGTCGCCGGTATAAATCAAATAAGACGTGCTGGTTTAGAGCAAGAATATATACATCTTATATAATTTCCTTTACAAAAAAAAAAAATGAAAAATACCTAAAAATGTCAATTTATCTCAAAATATTTTTGATATCGCTTTGACAGCGTTGGCAGAGCCGTATGGGGATCTCAAAAATATTAGAAAACTATATGAATAAAAAATATTTATTATATAATGAATACATAAGTATAATAGAAAGAAAATATGTACTGATTTGTAATATGTATATTTATTTAGTTTTCAGTATTAATTGGTATTACGAAGAGGAGTACTAAGATTCTATCGGTAATTGACGGGAGTATTTTTTTTATTTTATATCTTTTTTTTAATTATACGTAGATCATAATCCAATAAACAATAATCAAATAACCAATTAAATTACTTACATTTGGCAGTTTTATATATCAAAATATAAATCATTTACACTCTAGGGACATATTGTCTTGATATATAAATATTGGTAAGTAATTACTATTGAATATTTTTATTACAGATTGTGGTTTCAGTTTACTTTATGCTTATCTTAGCATGTCTTAGAGTTTGAAATATAGAGATTTTTTTACAATTTTGATAGTAAATTGTTTATTATTTTGATAGTAAACTCTGCAAACAAGAAGGGACTATTCGCAACCCTAAATACTTGTACTAGTAAAGATTGTGTTTATTTTAACTCCTCGTAACTATAAAAATAGTTAACTGACATATGCATCTTTTTCTAGGTATGCAATTAACGGTAAAATGGCTCGCAAGTATCACATAAGCTGCTTAGTAATCGTAAATATATGGAATATCTTCTCGAACGTTAAGACGCTACGAATTTTTAGTAATATAACAAAATAAAATCTAAACGTTAAAATATAACATTTAATAATATTATACCGGGTGTTTGGTGCGTCGTGTGCCTAATTGAATTCAATGATTGGAGGGGTCTTTGGCTACCTCTCCGGCCCCAATAAAAACTATGTTAAGTTAACTAAGACTAAGTTTGGAAAATTTGAAAATTAGTGATGTTGCTAATTACTTTTCATGGCATACTGCACAACATTAGAAAGGGGACAGTCCAGAGATGTTTTTATAAAATTGGAAGAACATGATTACTTATAGTTTTTTTTAATTAAAATCAAAAGTTGACGTTCAAGCTTATTTTTTTACGTAGATCTTTACGGGTCTATAAAAAAACTAAATGTTGCTGGCGAGTATTTTTAAATTAAAAAGAAGTGTACTTTTTTTAATAAACTTTAAATGTAGACTTTGGTAAATTTTTACCCATAACCATTTTATATCAATATAAAAATTTTGGTTGAGCAAGATTTTTTTATTGCGGCCTAAGAGATAGCCAAAGACCCCTCCAATCATTGTATTCGATCTGGCACACGATGCACCAAACAACCAGTATAATTTTGATAAGTACTTAATAACAGATTACAGTATTAATAAAGACTGATAAAGTAAAATATAAATTTGTTTTTTATTAAAAAAATCATTGTGACGAGTCTGTCCCCGACTACGAGGCCAGAATCTTCCGAAATATTTTTAACATTAGGCAACTATCCGACGATAGAGTAGGCGACTATCCTTATTAGGAGGTTAAATAAAACAATATTAATGGTTTCGAGTAAACTATTTATAATTGTGTCCAAAACAGGCTATACTATTAGATTGGAATCATTATTCTTATTAAGCATATTTCTTTACTATAAGATTATTTTAATCAGAATTATATTTAAAGTTCATCGAATTATTGCTGCCTTTAATAACATTTTTATCATTGTTCAGTGTTTCCTGGACTATGATAACGAATTTTCATTTTCAGTTTTACTTTAATTTACATAATAAAGTTCTGGTTGAAAAGCTTAGTTAATCCTACCGTAACATTGAATAATACGTTACGGGTTGCGATCAGTGGCTATTTTATATATAAGGTTAAATACGAAATTGGCGTTTTGTACGGGAGGAATATAAACTTTTGCCAATTTTATAGGTAATTTATTAATCCCGTTAATAATAAAAGCCATAGGGGCGAGAATAAATAAACTCTTTAAAGGCGGTTTTGACAACCGTATCGGAGTTGATTTTTATTCTTTGTGAGTAATCTGAAAATGGTAATCTGTTAGAGCAAGGTCCGGGAAGTACGGTGGATGTCGCAGACTTTCCAATTATAGCTCAACCGGGCTAGGCGTACAAAAAAAAATACAAAAATATTTATTTCATTAACTTAGGTCTATATACAATATATTGTGGCTCGGGCTTCCATTAAAGCAAAAGATTTGCTTGTGCTAGGAAGCACCACTCTTCCATAACTAGTTTAACAAGTATAAGACTAGGGTATCAGTACTAGCAATCAAAGATAAATATAAACATAAAAAGAAAAGAAACCTGAAACATGTATTCACTGTGTGTGTTTTGTGTGTGCGTGTGTGTGCAAGAGTGAAGGATATGTGAACGTGTGTTCGTTTGTAAAATATTATTCGTGTATTAATTATATTACAACATAAGGTAACCTTAAATTAAGTGTTTGATGATAGCTCATGATAATGAACAGTCTTCAATTTCGTCATAACTTTTTGCTAGTAACCATTCAACTAAGCATACTTAACATTTTTGAGTTGAGAGTTGGTAAATGTTGAGTCGTTTACATAACGTGTTATATAAATAGGCCGATTGTCTGTTGTACTGCCTTTTCGCGAAAGTAGTTTTTACCAGGGGTTGAGGAGCAACATTACGTATCCCTCTACTTTTACAGGCAGCGATTTGTGTTTCCTAAGCATTATGTGGAGTAAGTATAATTTTCTCCCTGATAAAATGCTACTTGTCGAATATAGGCTTTCAGTTGGATATCTATATGGTTTAAAAAACATAAACTTTAAAAAGATCTTTGAACTCTTTCCAAATTTAAGAATTTAATTTTAGTTGCACCTCCCCAGATTGGTAAGGAATATGTTATGATTGATTGAGCTAAAGACCTGTATACATTGCTTAAAAGGCGTTTATCAGCTAAATGACGGAGTGACTTAAAAGACCAAATGAGTTTTCTCACACGATTGATAATTAGCTCCAAGTGATGATGCCAGGAAAGACGCTGGTCAATCATAACACCTAGATATTTAGTGAAGTTCTCTTTATTCAATTCAGGACAAGAGCAATCTAACGAAGATAGGTGATTACAGTTATGAAGCTTAATTTTGAAATCTTCAGCGGGCTGAGTGTTGTTGTATTTAGTGAAGCAAATGAAATTACTTTTGAGTATGTTTAAAGTGAGAAGGTTTGTGTTTAACCAGGCAGCTATCTTCATCAGACCAGTTTCCACACAAGTTTTAAGTTGTTTCCAATCATTAGCTGAGAAAACAATTGCAGTATCATCAGCATATGTGAATATATCACCTCCTTCTATATGCATGTTACACAGATCATTAATATAAGACAAAAATAGGGTAGGTCTCAAAACACTTCCTTGCGGAACGCCATACGTCGTAGAAGATTCAGAACTAATGACCAAGTCAACCCTAACACGTGTCCTACAGTCACACAGATAATCTGTGAGGAGTCTCAGCGGTATTCCTCTGATTCCGATATTTTGAAGGTCTTGAATCAGTATAGGCACAGAAACTGTGTCAAAAGCCTTTTTCAAATCGAGGAATACCGCTAAACATTTCCTTCACGCACCTACATGACTGACTTCTCGTGTGGTGTCCCAAACGAGATGTCAGTGTCAAAACAACATCTTCGGTTGACAAATTCTGACTAAATCCGAATTTAAATGGAGAGATTATGTTACGTTTAGAAAAGTAATTTGCCAGACGTGTATTAATTAGCTTCTATAACATTTCAGCTATTACCGATAGAACAGATATTGGTCTATAGTTTGAAATACTAACCCTGGCACTTCCCTTGTAAACTGGTGTGATGATTGCCTGTTTTAAGACTGTTGGAAAAATGCCCTGCTGAAAACAGAGTTTAGCTAAATGTACAAGAATTGGCACACTCTCAATATGACCACTTTTAATAAAGTGAGTTGGTATATTGTCGTACACTATTAGATTTCATAGACATAAGCAAGTTAAAAATCTCTTCATGGTCCGTGTTAAAGAGCACAAAAGAAGACATATATGAGCTAGACGATGCACATGGTTATTTGTTGCGCAACAGGGTTTGCAATAATGTCTTCAGCCAACTGCTGACCTATTGTTGCAAAGTAAGTATTAACAAAGTCCACAGAACTCTGAGGCGAAGAAGTAAGTTTAAGCAAATCCAGATTTTGGGCTTTAGGCGGTTTGCGTTGAGTAATATTATTTATGGTACTCCACATTTTTTTTGGGTTTTTAACAGCTTGTTCTAATTGTTTTTTATCGTAGTTACGTTTTAGTTTTTTAATTAAGCAATTGCAGAAATTACGGTAGCGTTTGTATGTAATTTAAGAATATGGTTTTCTCGATTTTCTGGCAACAGGCAGAGATTTCTTACCGCGCTGTAGCTGCAGTGTTTGACTCGTAGCACTAATCGTAGCGTGATTGCTATGGAAACTGGAGTGGCAGTGCTACAGGTAGTGGGCGGGGTTAGGTGCGGGCCGTTGTCCTTCGCACCAGCCTTCCTGACGGCGTGAGTGTCGTCTGCTACGCTGACGACACTCTCGTCGTTACGACTGGGGCCGACTTCGGGCCGGTGCTTACGCTTGCCGAGCTTGGGGTGACATGTGTCGTGCGGGCGATCCGCCGGCTGGGTTTAGAAATAGCGCCTCACAAAACCGAGGCGCTATGGTTCCACGGCCTTCCGAGGCGCCGGGAACCACCCAACTGCCGGATCCGGGTGGGTGACGCGGTGGTCCCGGTGGGGCCGTACATCAAGTACCTGGGCCTCACCCTGGACCGCCGCTGGAGCTTCGAGGAGCATTTCGTGCGGTTGGTCCCCCGAGCCAAAAGGGTGGCGGGCGCATTGCATCGCCTGCTGCCCAATCTCGGGGGACCGAGGGATGGAGTTCGCCGCCTGTACGAGGGCGTCGTGCGATCCGTGGCCATGTATGGGGCTCCCGTGTGGTCGCAAGACTGCGCGAGGTCCCCCCGCTGCAGAGCTCTGCTACGGAGCCTGCAGCGGATAATGGCCATACGGATCGTGCGAGGCTACCGTACAATCTCGTACGAGGCGGCGACGGTTCTGGGACGCTCCCCCCCATTCGACATCCTGGCCGACATGTACGCGGCGACGTATGCGTCGCGGCGTGTCGGCCGGGAGGGCGATGGGGGAGCGCCCTGGAACCCGCGCACGAAGTGCCTAAGCGGGAGTGGCACCGACGGATTGTGGCGGCCTGGCGTGCGCAGCTCGAATTACGGATCTGCGCGCGCCAGCGGGCCGTCGGTGCCGTACTCCCGCACCTCGAAGCTTGGCTCCACGGGAAGGAGGAGGTCACCTACCGATTGACTCAGATACTCACCGGGCACGGCTGCTTCGGTGAGTATCTGTGTCGAATAGGACGGGAGGGATCGACACATTGTCACCACTGCGCATCCGACCTCGACTCGGCCCAGCATACGCTGGCGGAGTGCCCCGCGTGGGCCTCCGAGCGCCGAGTCTTGGTCGCAGAGATCGGGCGAGATCTGTCTCCGCCAGCATTGATTGCGGCAATGCTGGCGGACGAGGGAGGTTGGAGGGCTGTGGCCTCCTTCTGTGAGGCAGTGATGCTCCAGAAGGAGGCCGCCGAGCGGGGTCGGGAGATGGCCGATCCCGCTCGAAGAAGGCGGCGCCGGGCTCGGTAGCACAGCTGCGGCGCCGCCGCGGGTCGCCGGCGGGCGCGAGTAAGTCGCGACTGCTACGGCGACCCGGGATGGACCACGCCCCTTCCGTGGCCGGGGGGCGTCGTCGGTGGAGGAGACCGGGGGAGGTAGTAAGCCTCCCCCGAGGAGGGCTCCCCTGTGTCGACGGGGGAGCGGAGGCTGGGGGTTCCCGGAAGGAGCTTTCTGTTCCCGGGGGCTCCCTACATGCCTGAGGAAGGCCATCCCTGAGGTTTTTAGTGGGTAGGCCTCCCCCTTCTGGGGAGGAGAGCCCCACATAACCCCGGCTCGCCACAGCCGGGGTATGCAATTTAATGCATTTTCCTCAGGGAAAAAAAAAAAAAAAAAAAAAAAAAAAAAAAAAGGTGCGGGCCGTTGTCGTAGCCGCAGTGACTTCGAATCTCTTGTACGCTTTATGCACTTCTAATTTTTCGAAGCTATTTTATGAACTAATTTATGAATTTTAATGTATTAATAGAATAACAAACAGCGCGCAAGTGCACACGTGCGATGAGTGCGCGAACCGGAGGGGAAGAGGCCGGTGTGTTTGTTGTTGTGTGTGTTGTCGCGAAGCAGTAGTGGCCTGAGTGATTGACCAATCTCGGTTGTTTAGCTAGTTCTTTCTTCATGGTTTGCAGTTGCTTGACAATACACAAAGCAGTACAAATACTCAATGACAATACAAGATCCAGTAGCAAGTGTAAATTATTTATAAGTTATTTTATTTTCATTTTAAGTAGTAAATATCTGGACATATATGTAGTTTGCGCTTAACAATTTAACTGTCATGCTTGAGATATTTAAGACTAATTATAAAAGCCGAAGTAATCGTTAAAGTTGAAATAAAAGTTACTATCCTAGTAGGTAAGCTGATGTTAAAACTGTAAAATGTGGAAGGATTAAATGATCATTTGCGCAGAACTTGTTCGGAGTGCATAGTCATCTTAAGTCGGAATGGCTCTTTTAAAATGCTTTCACTGGCGATAAAGAGCTGTAGAATTTTAATCGTTGTAAAATGTAAGTTAAAATAAAAAATAATTCATTTAATAGATTAATATTTGAAGAAGTTTGAGAATTTGTGTGACTTTTAAATATATTATTTTCAATGAAATTAAGTTTTCAAAAGATATAAAAAGTGTTAATGATAAAAATGAATACTAAAATTTGTTCACCGCTGAACAGAAAAATATATTTAAAATGGTAATCACCAATATTTACAAACGGTCGCCACATTTGTTACTCAGAATATAAATTTACTATATTTTTTTCTTACGTTAAATTTCTTAGAAAGCTCCTTGACGTCCAAAATATAGTTCTGGTAGTTGACGCTAGGTTCATATATTAATGAGATTATAAAAATTTCGCGATTGATCCTCGAAATATAACTAAAGAGAGAAGGGTCAACAGATTTATATTTAAGTATCATTAACCATTCAAGAACTGCAGCTCCATCTCGGAGGTTGTCACATTCATTTTAGCAGACCTTCGTCGTAGTAAAACTCGTGTCTGAGCTTTTCACGATAGGAAAAGTAAGTCATTACAGGAGAAAGTATTAGCAAAAAATTTACTATGTTTACTAACGATATTGGGACAAGATTATGATCATTAAGTTGGGAAGATTAAAAAGATGGGGAAAAGTTGGCAAGGTTATGTACTTCCTACAATGAAAAAATGTGGAGAAATGAGTTATTCAGAGAAACTAATTTATAACCATTTAATAATGACTTTCCTCGCACACGTACAAAACGGTTCCAGTCTTCGTTTTTAATACGAACAGCTAAGATGTGGAACTCTTTGCCGACGTCTGTGTTCCCGGAACAATATAATCTTACGGTCTTCAAGTCACGAGTGAATAGGCATTTGCTAGGTAAGCGTGTTCTATCCTAGACCTCATCGTCACTTACCATCAGGTGAGATTGTGGACAAACGCAAGCATATTTTAAATAAAAAAAAAATATTTTTTAACCAGAGAATAATTTTTAACCAGACAAGTATTAATGTCGTCTATAATCAGTGGCGACGCAAGACTTAAACTTAATGTGGGCATGGTACATTTTGCGAGGACCTCTGTGGGTGCAAGAAGGGAATATAAAATAAGATTTTCCATACTTTTTCAAATATATTTTCGGCTGTGAGGCGGGAGGCCTTTTGAACCGCGAGGCAGTGGGCGGTGGCCCATATCGCCCACGCCTTACGCCGCCTCTGCCTATAATAATACTTTTTTTGAATGAAGAAAAGGATTCAATGAGCCGTTCAAACAAAACAACAATTAATAGAGATAGATTATAAAAGACACTCAAAAAGAATCCCAGTGTGTGAAAGATCAAGGTTATGTATATATTTCAGAGATGCTGAAGTAGAACGCTGAGGAGAACGACTATAGACTGAGTAGAAAATATTTGCACGAAGGTAAATTGGAAGTTTATATTGTTATTTCTAACAAAATGTTTGATTGATGTACCTAGTGAACGTTTTTAATTTCAAGTGACAACCTACATCCGAAAATGCTATTAAATATACAAATACGTGTAGGTATAAAATTAATAAACAGAATACATTGTTTTCAACCACACAAGAATTAATCTAAGCATCAAATAGTGTTAAACAAAGCATAAACCAAAATACTACTGAGAATCATCACTAAATACAGAAAATACATAGTAACAACTATATTCTTTTATCAAAATTGAAACTGTGAAAGGTGTGATACCAGTACCCTTAAAATCTGACTTCACGAACTACACACCGTCACGCACTGCGTCAATTACACACATTCAGTTACAAGTAAAACTACACGTGGTCCCATGGTGGTTGATATTATATAATAGTCCCTGTTTCTAACTTGTATAAATTTTGAAAGTGATTAAAGTCTCTTAGGCGCATTTAGAACAAACAATGACGAATTTAGGACAAATCCGTAGATAAATTAACGTCTTACAGGCCTTCCCACTTTATTGGAAGCTTATACTTTATAACTCATTCCATTAATGCTTATTAAAATGTAATTGATTGCAAGTTACCGTCTTTGAGGCTTATGTCCAACGAAACTACTCATATTATAATTTTATGAGACGTTTTGTTAGATTGATCTGGTATGAATATTTTGTACATATAAATTAAAAATTTTGAACTGAACCTCATAGAAAAGATATTCACATTCAAAATTATAAAAAGTATCAAATTTGCATAACTTTTTTTACTGTTCCTAACATAGACGTATGAAGTTAGAGTTATATTATAAACTAGCGGACCCGACACACTTCATCCTGTCAAAAAGATTTGTAAAGTGGCAGATTTTTGTTCCTATTATTACATTTTGTGACTATTTAGGACCTTAACATTAAATCCTCCAACGATGTATTCTGTGCTTCAACGCAGGCACGTACACTGTTTTCTTAGATATGATAAAGTTTCAACTTTATAAAGCGTTAATAAAGCGCAAATAGACTCTTTGATGTTAGGAACCCACCTACATTGCTTAGACAAATGCTTACAATATGAACTTTATACAATAATAATAAAGCACAAATTGACTGTACGTTTTAGTTAGAAAACGTTTGTATGGGAAAAAGGGCTGTTTTAGGGGTTTTTCCGATAATTATTCGAATTTTCATCACCATCCTTGAACTTCAACGAACATTTTGAATAAAGAATTGGCCAAATTAGTCCAGGCGTTGTTGAGTTATGCGCTTAGCAACACATTTTGTGATTCATTTTTATATATACGAAGATATAGCAGGCGGTAGTGGGAAATTTGCAAGGAACCTTTCGTACATCATCTAAAATTACCAAGTTAACTTAAATCACCTTATTTGGGCTGCTTGCGATTCAAACTGGCAACATCCTTAATCTGAAGGCAAATTTAATTACGATGTTAATCGGCACAGCTCTGATTTCCGTACCAATAACTCCACACGCCACCTATTTCACTCGTCGAGTGTTTTAGAACTTTGTTCCCCTCATTACTATCCCGTTAGCAAAACATATTCCGCTCTGGTTTTATAATTTCTATGCAAAATTAATAAATAAGCGTAATTCTATATAATATGCTATGTAAAAAGTTTATGTCGATAAATAATACTAGGTATATTTTGACGTAATTATTCACTTATATTATAATCAAATATAAACATTTAATGGCAGTTTGAAATAATCTCCAGTTCTGTACCATTTTACTCCGAACGTCTCCTTTCTTCAAAAAAAGAAAAGCGTTTTTTTCGCTAAATATATCTCTGATATATACGATAATTGCTTTTTACACTACCTATATTTATCAGGCATCGGTGACCGTATAGAAGCTTTTCAGTCACCACTGGTATTCTCAGTCAATTAAGGGAATTTGATTAATGTCCCCATTAAAATATGTCTTTGGACAACTCGTTAACCGCCTCCACAGAGACTGTCATGAGTACTGACTAGGTCACCTTTTTATCAAAGCTTCGAGGACAGTGGACTGGGTAACTCCGAAATGTCTCTGGTCAGCTTCTTGTTGACGTTGGCTTCTTGTTAGGATAATAACCTCCGTATCTTCTTTTGGTAGAACCGGCATACTGATCCCATTTCAAACAACAAATATAACGAGCTATGCTCCTTTTTAGTAAATAAAATGGATTTCCACAATAATATATAATTTTTAATTTTCAACTTAACTAACAAAAAACAACACAAATTATATATAGTTTCATCGAACCTACCTAGAACAAAATTCCACCAAGGTGGCGATAGCACGTCACTTTGAGAAGTGTAGGCGATTCTATAAAGTATCTGTAACACTGGTCGACACTAGAGTGCGCTACCGACACAACGCTTAGTACCTTTTTCGAATATTCTCCAATTTTCTTGTACTTTCTACAGCCTACCAGAAAATCGCTTCTACGATATACTGGAAGAGTCACGATTGTTTTCGAATATTCGAGAATAAGTTGATTAATTCGATGGCGCAACAATATAATTCCGATCACTTACTGCAATTAATCACCATGACAGTCGTATCCTAAATAAATGTAAAATGTTATAATAAATTTTATTATGAGATTCATAGTCTAAGGGGACTCGCAACAATATAATTCCGATCACTTACTGCAATTAATCACCATGACAGTCGTATCCTAAATAAATGTAAAATGTTATAATAAATTTTCACTCTTACTCGTAAGTACATTCGTCACTTCTTCAGATTTCATTTAAACTATCTTACGGTGACCATAGATGATGAAGCAAACTACTTGGATATTTTGAATTAAACTTAAGAATAATATGCAATGTACATATATAACTTAAGCTCGCAAATCTCTCGTTATTACAGAAGGACAGTTTACTTTCGTCGGCTTTACAGTAACAAAATTTAATTTGTCTTTTGTATGCAAATGTTTGAAAAGAGTTCAGAAAAACATCAGTGATTGAGGATATAAGCAGGGCAATTTGTGGGCTGCGCTGTATTTTGGGGAGTGCTTACCACTGTTTTGTGTCTTGTCCTTAGCTTGATCATTTTATTCACAAACGCCTTTCAATTTCGCCTTTCGCCCTCGAATTTGTGTGAAAATTCAATTTGAGGTGTCTTTTGTTACAGTGTCGGCTACTTTTACTTTATTCATAAAAGCGGTGCTATTTTCTAAGGGCTTCGTTCCGTAGCCGTTGTAGCTTTTGAGTGAGTCGAAATGATCTTATCAGATTATGTTGTAAGTGTACTCAATTTACCTATCACAGGGAGGATTACCATCTTTTGAAAAGAGTATACGCGTGATCTCTAAAAAGGTTACATACGCTAAATGAAACTGGTATTTAGTAAAATTATATTATATTAAATTATATATTAGTGTATCGTAATATTAAATAAACAATGTAATTACTTCTTATTTAACAAGATTTACTAGTGTTGTATGCTAACTAAAACATTTAAACCATTTTTTTCCACACCTCCAGACAGACTAAAATTAATATATCACTGAAACTTATTAGTGCATAGATAAACTTTAGAGGAAGTATGAAGGTACTGGATGTGCATACATATACATAATAACATATTTGTAGAAGCTGTCCTTACGGTGGATTCATAATTTTTTGGACCTGTAGGGTCCAAGAAGAGATGGTAATGGAAAATGTCATTTGATGGATTAGCCAACCTCTGAAAACGCTCCTTGGCGACTCAGTACACATTTCCAAGTCTCTGACTCGTAACAAATTTTATACAAAATGTATTGAGGGGCCATAGAGCATAATAAACCCAAAGTGTTCGCAAAAGATCTGTCATTTGGACAGAGTCTGCTAATGAAGCTTTATTAAAGATAAAGGACAGCCGAGTCATCACATCTCAAACTGAGCTTATGGCCGAGGTTGAACGCTTTTATGGACAGCTTTTCGCAACTTTACGACCACATTTGGTTTTTCTTACTTCTATTACACCTATCTACCTTTATGTTATACACTTCTCTTATTTTCTATTACTTAATACTTGTATTCTACATAATACAATTTAAATAATATATATTACCTATTTTTGTTCCTGTCGTTTACCTTTTCATATATTTTTGTGCAATATTTTAGGAATTTACCTCTATGAGCTGAATTTTCCATTATTTTGCAGATACTTCCGCCTGTTCCAAATTGTACCTTGCCTTTTACTTGATACTTGTGTGCACGCACCGCAACACTGAAAAAACAAAATAACAAAACCACTTCTGTTAAATCAGATTTAATCAAACTTCAGTTAGTTGTGATTAAAGTTTCTTTAAATTAACAAAAGTGGTTTATCCAAGAATTACCAAACAGGTTGTGTTGTTTCCAGTTATGTTACTTAAAGTCAAAGCTTCGTCTAATATTAACCATAAATAAATAAGCAAACCGACTTGTTAATGTACGACAAAATTACTGTAATCAATAAATGCTAAACTAATTGATTGCATGTTACCAAAACAACGATATGTGAGCAAACAATTCGTTCTGCTATCTTTAAACAACTATCTTGTTACCAACAATAAAAAAAAATTGTTATTTTAACATAATATTTTGAAATAAATAACATATTTTTTTGTTACTATTAACAAAACTACATATTTTGTAATAAGTAACAGACCCATCCGCTATAATCACCATAAGCGTTGTTTAGCACCGGCTATAGTTTTGTTGTATGAAACCAAACGCTTTTTTGGTTGTGCGTAGCATAGATAATGTTATAGTAGATGAATATGCTTTCATTATATTATTTCTCGTCCATTCGTTCGCCGCGCTTGCCACCGCACGTTCGCTGCACGAACTTGTTCAGTTTTTGAGTTGTGAGAATTTGTTTAGCCTTAGCCTTTTGCTATAATATAATACCAATTCATGGTACTTGTTCTAAAAAGGGCTGACGCAATAATGGTAGAATTGCCACCAGACTCTTTAGAAGATTATATGCGAGAATGGGGCTTGGAAATATATATTCCTAAATTCAAAGGTATATGTCCAATATTGGGCTCGAGACTATCTTTCTCATGAAGTACATTCAAATATTGGCGTACATCTATGGACTCGCTTCAAACCAATGCGAGTGATCGCAGTAACAAGAACTTTCAACTGTGACCGCGAGATGGCGGTGAAGTTCCCTTCCTTGTTCGCACATTTGCCGGCCGGCACGCGCTGCACCTTTATTATTAATAAATTGTGAAAAGTGACGTGAAAGTTGTGTCAGTGCAACCAGGAACAGCAGCTGGATCTAACTACATAATAACTGTGAGTCTGAAACTTTACTTGAGCCCAATCCCAAATTTCCAATATTCAATCATAAATTAATTCACCTGTACAATTACACAATATACACCTATACACAAAGCTTTATTTCTAATCTAAAGGTTGTGTAATAATACGTAATTCAATTTCAATAAGTGCATTGCAGCGCGTCGCATACCTACTACTACATTGTGAAATATGGCGGACGAATTGCTAGAACAATTAACTAATAAAAAGGAGATGTGTTTTCTACGTATTCAAACACTATTCGAATTATCCAAAGTCGTTGAAAAAGATTCGTCTCGTTTGTCGGAATTCAATGTGCGTCTCAAGGACATTCATTCAATACGCGAAACTTTCGAACAAACCATTTCCGACATCAATTGCTTAGCAAAGAAATCGGTACCTAAATTTGTACCTAATTATAAAGAAATTCAGTCATTCGATGATTTATATTACCGAATTTTAAGCGTCGCAAGTACCGTGAGTGAATCATGGCAATCATGCGAGAGTGGCAGTTTGCTACCTACGGAGGTTGATAAGAACGGTGCCGGTACTACCTTCAATAATTCGCGTTCCGTGAAGCCGCGTTTGCCTAAATTAGAACTATTCCATTTTAACAGTAAACTCGAAAATTGGCAAACCTTTTACGACACATTTACTAGTTTAATACATAAAAATAATGACATTAGTAATATTGAAAAATTCTACTACCTACTTTCTGCCGTCAGCGGTTCTGCGTCGAGTATTGTCAAAGGCATGCCAATTACTTCGGACAATTATCCAATTGTATGGGGTTTACTAGTTAAAAAATTCGAAAACAAACGCGTTCTAGCTACGAGCTACTTAGACCGACTGTTCCAATTTAAGCCATTGTCAGTAGAATCGGCTACAGGTTTAAATATGTTTTTACAAACACATCAAGAGTGCGTTAAAGCGTTCAAACATTTGAATATCGAAGACTTGTCAAGTTTCATTTTGTTTTACATGGGATTGCGTAATTTGGACGCGGTTACTAGGCGTGAGTTCGAGCAGTCTATAGAACAGAATACAATACCTACATACGATCAGCTGATTTCCTTTGTCGAAAAACAAGCTCGTGTTTTGGAGATGTCGGGTCAGATTGTACCGAAACCTGTTTCTAACGTGATAGTAAAACCAAATGTGTCGCGATTAAGTAATAAAAACTATTATAACTAGAGTACAAATAAAAATAAACAGTCTCTAAAGCCGTGTTTGTCAGCTGTTAGTAAGGGAGACAATAACCGATCTAATAAATGTTTATTTTGTGACAAGCCGCATTCAACGTACCGATGTTTCGAATATTTTGAGTTGACACCTTCACAGCGTCTTGACAAAGTGAAACAACTTCAATTATGTGAAAATTGCTTACGTCAGCATCCGTTATCAGAGTGTACCTCAAAAATTCGATGCGTGTTATGTAAACAACTACACCACCACAGCCTGCATTTAGACGCAGTGTCTGGTGCTCAAAATCAAAATGCTAGTTTTCAAAATCCTAGTACCAACCAAGGTCAAGGTAAAGGTAAAGGTCAAGTTCAAGGTCAACTTCCTAACGTAGGTCTGACATGTTCGTCAAATTCGACTGTGTTGTTGGGTACTGCCATGGTGCACGTCGCAGATCGTTGGGGAACATACCACGCCGTGCGTGCAGTTATCGATAGCGGTGCCATGTCGGGCTATATTACAAAAGATTGCGCTCAACGCCTAGGTCTGTCGCGACGCAAGTGTCCGTTTGAACCCACCGGTCTGGGAGGTGCACCAGTGCAGGATTTCGGTCTGGTTTCATGGTCAATTAAACCGCGAGACTCGTCTAGTCCAGTTCTGAGTACTGAGAATGTAGTTGTAAGTAATATCACTAGTAATTTACCTACAATTACTTTATCAAATAAAATCATTAACGAATTTAAAAATTTCAAGCTTGCTGATCCGAATTACTTTTTGGCTGCTCCTGTAGAATTATTATTAGCTGGCGACTTGTTCCCATATATATATGATGGTCAAAACATACTACCTCGTCAACTGGGTTTGCCCGTCGCAATGCATTCAATATTCGGGTATATCATAGCGGGCCAAATAGTTTCGGACAGTGATTGTCAAACAATTAAAACTTCGATTGGCTTGCTGTCAGCTACCAGCAGCATCGAAAAAATTATGCGTTCTTTCTGGGAGACTGAAAACGTACCTGGTGACGTACTCAAAAATCCTGAGGACGTATATGTCGAAGAACTATTTCAAAAAGAGTATAGCCGCAATAGCACCGGGCGTTACATCGTGACGTATCCCTTCAAGCCCAACTTTGAGCTCGGCGATTCAACTCAACAAGCGTTGCGTCGTTTCAACAATTTTGTTTAGGACTTATGAGTTTCGGACCGCGGAAAAGGAAATTTAAAAAAGTAATAAAAAAAAAAAGATTTGGACATTATGGTTTTTCGGTACTTGACTGTCACTTCGGATTTTTTCACGGCATTTTTATTGAGTTTATTTACGGCGGATTAATATTTGCATATTACGGTTTCGACGGATTTAGATTGGAAAAGTGGTCGGCCACGCGTTCTCCTATTTATACACTACAAGTATTGTAGTATATGATATATATTTATAACCACATACGGTAGGGCACATTAGTACACACAAAACACACTTCAAGCCAAGCCAGAACTACGGACCGGTAAGCAATATTATTATATAATTAAATAATATAACCAATAACGGGCGTTCGGGAAAACGCAACATTTTTTGGTAGCAGAGCGTGGTTTACTTTTCGGTTACGGACCTGTTATTTTGTAAATTTGTACTTATATGCGTAACAAATATATTTGACATCGGTGTCAAACGGGTTTACATTCAATTTAATTTGGGGTTATATTAGGTATTGTTTTTTTTTCTGTTTGTTTTGTATTTACTTTAATTATTAAAATGTCGGACGGTTACAACGAAATTCGTCGCATATTGCAATGGTTGGTAAGCGCATTTTCTCTGGTGAGTAGACCAGACAGGGTTGAGGCCTTGAAAGAGCGGGCTTCAAATGCGAGCAGATACATGGCGAATCTGGATCAAGCTTTACAAATGTGTTATGATAGGGCTGACATGAATCCAGACAATGAAACTTTGCAGGCAAGGTTGATTCAAGCTCAGGCAGACTACAAGCAATGCTTAGAATATTATGACAGCATTATTCAGGCGGTAAGGACACTGGATCTGGCCAGTAGTCCCACGGTTAAGGGTCAGTCAAGTAGTAATGCCTCAATTTATACTAGATTGCCGGATTTAAATTTGCCCAAGTATTCTGGTGGGTATGAAACTTGGATGTCATTTATTAACATTTTTGATTCTTTGGTGCATTGTCGGATGGATATATCACTCTCACAAAAATTAAGTTATCTGTTGAGTTGTCTATCGGGAGACGCTCACCAGGTTATTTCACATTTAACCATAACAGATAACAATTATGAGACTGCAAGGGCGCTATTGATGGGCAGATATCAAAATATTAGGTTAATTGCGGATGCCCATGTGGCAAAGATATTAAATTTGCCTTATTTAAGGAATATCATGTTTATAAGGGATGATTTTTAAATCCATTAAAGGTGGCCTATAATTGTTTGGAGAAATTAAATTTACCAGTAACGGAGTGGTCATTCTTGTTGCTCCATATTGTATTGAATAAGTTACCCTCTGATTTAAAATTAAGATTTGAACAAAAATATGGAAGCGGAGATGAGGCAAGCCCGTTGCCTAAATTTATTGACCTTTTGACCTTCTTGGAGGAAGAAGCACGGATTGTTGACAATGTAGGCTCACCTCCTGCAACGGCTACCTCAGGGCCATCTGGGAGGCCTGTGTCCAGTCAGGGAAGACCTGTATTCAGTCAGGGTAGGATTAGGCCACCCACTCGGGGGACTAGGGTAGGTATGGCTACATCGGACCATACTATTAATAATAGGTTGCAATCCAAGCGGGTTGGTTGCACCTTTTGTGGCATCATAGGCCATTTTATATCTAAATGCCAACATTTTATAAATTGTTCCCCTCAACAGCGGAGACGTTTTGTGCAAAATCACAAGTTATGTTATTTTTGTTTAGGGGATCATCTTGTTAATAGTTGTGCAGTGGCACGGCCATGTATTCATTGTAACGGCAAACATCACGGGATGTTATGCCTGAATAGGAATGGTGGAGTTAGGCCTACAGCGGCACGGATTGGTTCTCCTTCAGGAGGGGGTCAAAGCGGACAAGTACGGACTTCACCTCCTCATTCTGGACGAGCGTCGCCTCGACGGGTGGACGTGCGCGCGACACCTCCATATACGGGTGGGGGTGGCTTTAGGCCTACTTCACAGGCATCTCCACATACGGGTGGGGGAGGCACCGGGCCTATGGTACAAGCACCCTATGCAGCGGGCATAGGGCATATTCAAGCGGACGAATCTCGTGACGTCACTGCGGAACAGTATGCGTCTGCGGCTTCGTATGCAGCGAGAGCGAGGGGTTTCTCACCACCACTCGCGGAACGGCCGCGATTGAGGAACACGCCGCCATCTTTCGGTCATCCGGTTGGTTACCGGACACCGGATGCCAGTTGGCACCTGACTCGGGCACCATTGGGGCGCTCGAGACCCCCTACATATAACCCTCTGGCGCTGTCGGCAGCCCAGGTTTTTAATCGGGTGAATGCTTCATTTCATAGTGACGTTCAAGAATAGGTAGTCGCCGCCGCCTCGCCAAATGCAACCTTTTTAAATACTATTTTATTGCCTACCGTTGCGGTAAGGATTTGTGATATTAACGGTCTTTATGTTAGAGCACGGGCTCTAGCGGACACGGGTTCGCAAGGTTGCATGATAACAGTTAATTTGGCGAGACGGTTAGGCCTATACATATTTAATAATAATATTTCGGTTCGTGGCATAGGTGATGTGCTCGTGTCACATGTTTATGGTCAATGTACCTTTAACATTGTTGGAGAATCGGTCTCTCAACCTGTTATTACAGTTACAGCACTAGTGTTGCATGATATTTTAGGAGAACATCCACAGGTGGAATTACCTTCGGAAATTTTGAACTCGGCTTCTCACCTGTCTTTGGCTGACAGAAAATTTTTAAATATTGGAAAAATTGATTTGTTGCTTGGTACTGATGTGCTTGGTCAATTATTGTGCACCGGACGCACTATAAATTTAAATAATAATGGCTTGGTTGCTATACCATCGCACTACGGATATATGATTATGGGCCCAGCATATGATACGGTTTCTGATACGGTTTTTACGGGCGTTTCTCTTTCGGATTTAGTACAGCGTTTTTGGGAGACAGAAGAGGTACCCACGGTTTCACGGAAGGACCCGCTCGACGAAGAATGCGAGCGCCATTTTATCGAAAATGTTTATCGGTTACCGAACGGTCGTTTCGTTACTCGGTTGCCCTTTGTGAGCATTCGCAAACCGCTGGGGCAGTCCTACCTCACTGCTGAGAAACGCCTGCTTTCTATGGAACGTCGCATGAAGCGAGATACAGAGTTTCGCGACAAATACATTGAGTTCATGCGGGAATATGTACAATTAGGTCACATGTCCCTGGCACGGAGGGACTACTCATCGGAAGAACACTATTTCATACCACATCACGCGGTTTTTAAATCGGATAGCGGTAAGATACGGGTCGTGTTTGACGGGTCGGCCCCTCCTCTAACGGTGTTTCATTGAACCAAATCCTGCACTCGGGTGCTAAACTACATAAAGATATTTCGGATCTTATTTCGGCCTTTCGTAGACACCAGGTGGTCTTCGCGACGGATATACGCATGATGTTCCGGCAAACGGTGATTGATGAGGCTGATAGACGGTATCAGCTGATTCTTTGGCGCGAGGACCCGTCTCACCCATTACGCGTCTACGAACTGAACACAAACACGTACGGTTTGAAATCTAGCCCCTGGATGGCTATGCGGTGCTTGTTGGAACTCGCTCAACGGGAACGCGTTCGATTCCCTCGTGCGGCGGACGTCTTAGAGTCGGAAATTTTTGTCGATGACGTTATCACGGGTGGATCTTCGGAACAGGAGGCTTTAATTTTACGTAACGAGCTCATAGCGTTATTGGCAACGGCTGGCTATGAACTACGGAAATGGATTTCGAACAGTCCACGTCTCTTAGAAGGACTACCAGCGGATCACGTTCAAGATCCATTGTTATTTGAGAATCCGGACTCTCCTCGTTCAACATCGGTTTTAGGTGTTCAGTATTTACCGGTTCCTGACATCTTTTCCTTTCGGGTTTTAACAATAACGGAAAAGATATGGACTAAGCGGCTAGTCCTGTCTACGGTTGCTCGTATCTATGATCCTAACGGGTGGATCGCTCCTATAATATTTTGGGCTAAATGTTTTCTACAACGGTTATGGTTGGCTGAGCTTAAGTGGGATGAGACCCTACCTACTGAACTCTTAACGGACTGGCTCGCATTTATTGATCAGTTACCCACTATCGGAAGGGTTGTTATACCTCGTAAAATACTTCCACCGGGGAAGTATCATGCGTCACTTCACGGTTTCTGTGACGCCTCGGAATCGGGTTTCGCGGCAGTCGTATATCTTCGGACGATACAGCCAGATGGTTCAGTAGCGTTACATCTAATCACGGTGAAGAGCAAGGTGGCTCCTATACGCAACCGCCAAACCATACCCAAATTGGAGCTCTCGGGAGCTGCGTTACTTACTCGGTTATTGAATCATGTTTGTGATACACTCGGGAAGCACATTAACATAGGCAACGTTTATGCGTGGACTGACAGCCAAATTGTTTGGCGTGGCTCCAGACCTCGGTACATAGGCTGGAAACATTTGTTGCGAATCGGGTTTCGCAAATTCAAAACTCGTCAGTGAATCTGAATTGGCGGCACGTACCCGGCGAGTTGAACCCCGCCGACGTGGCCTCTCGCGGCTGTTATGCCTCCTCGTTGGTGAGTCATAACCTTTGGTGGGGACCTGCTTGGTTGACGGCACCGGAGTCGTCATGGCCCCCTACGGTTTTAATCGGATCGGATCCGCTGCCCTGTGTGCGTGTCATGGCTGTGGAGAAAGAAATCGTCACAAACCCTCTTTTACTGCGGTTTAGCTCTCTTAATAAATTACTGGCCGTTACGGGATGGATGCGTCGGTTTATAACGAATACTCGCAAACCGGTTGTAAGAAATACATCTTTGTTTCTGACGGCAGGCGAACGGCGTGCTGCTCTCATGTTTTGGGTACGACGGGTACAATCGGAACGGTTTTCTGACGAGCTTAAATCGTTACGGACGACGGGTCGGTTAAAGGGTGCCGTACAGAAACTTAACTTATTCATTGATGGCGAGGGATTACTTCGTGTTGGCGGACGGCTGCGCAACTCGAAGCTGCCGTATTCGGCTAGGCATCCCCTTTTGCTGCCCAAGGACGGACCCTTGACGCAGTTGATAGTAAGTGATCGGCACATTACTAACTCGCATGCAGGTTGTACGGCACTGCTTGCTATTCTTCAGCGGGAATTTTGGATACTATCGGCGCGACGGTGCGTCCGATCGGTTATATTTAAGTGTATACCTTGCTATCGGTTAAAGGCTAACACCATGCAGCCTATGATGGGTGACCTACCTAGCGATCGGGTTAGTGTCACCAGACCTTTTCACGGTGTCGGTACGGATTTCGCTGGTCCTTTTATTGTCAGGGCTTCTCACTTGCGGACCTCTAAGACTTACAAAGTTTATTTATGTGTATTTGTTTGTCTGTCAACGAAGGCAGTACATTTAGAAATAGTATCTTCGCTTAGTACGGAAGCGTTTATCGCGGCGTTCGGACGTTTTGTTTCACGGAGGGGGTTACCGAGTTTGGTACGGTCGGACTGCGGCACAAATTATCAGGGTGCTGACAGGTATCTTAAGGAGGTCCATGATTTTTTAACGAAACATAGTACGGACTTGGGACAAGCAATGGCTACTCAGGGCATTACGTGGAAGTTTGATCCTCCTGGATGTCCTCATTGGGGAGGCATCTTTGAGGCTGTCGTGAAGGTGGCTAAGACACATTTGAGACGTGTTATTGGGGAAACGGTTCTTACGTTTGAGGAACTTACTACGGTCTTTTACAGAGTGGAAGCAACTTTAAATTCACGGCCTTTATGCCCACTCTCTTCGGATCCCAACGATATGGAGGTTTTGACACCGGGTCATTTCCTCATCGGCCAGCCCCTTGCAGCTCTCCCTGAGTATCCCTTTGAGAATGTACCACTGAGTCGACTTTCTCGCTTTCAAATGCTGCAACAGATGTCACAAAATTTTAATAAACGGTTTTATTCGGAGTATTTGCACATGTTGCAGCAGCGGCTGAAATGGACAGATAAAACGGCTCCTGCACGGGTAGGGGATCTTGTCCTGATTAAGGATTCAAATCTTTCTCCTCTACGTTGGCGTAGAGGACGCATTTTGAAGCTTTATCCAGGCTCTGACGGTGTACCTCGGTTCGCAGAGGTCTCGATCGGCGACTCTGTGATGCGCCGTGCGGTGGCAACCCTGTCCCGTCTACCGGTAGACTAGCGAGATGAGGGTTGCTCATCTCGGGGTGGGGGATTGTTTAGGACTTATGAGTTTCGGACCGCGGAAAAGGAAATTTAAAAAAGTAATAAAAAAAAAAAGATTGGACATTATGGTTTTTCGGTACTTGACTGTCACTTCGGATTTTTTCACGGCATTTTTATTGAGTTTATTTACGGCGGATTAATATTTGCATATTACGGTTTCGACGGATTTAGATTGGAAAAGTGGTCGGCCACGCGTTCTCCTATTTATACACTACAAGTATTGTAGTATATGATATATATTTATAACCACATACGGTAGGGCACATTAGTACACACAAAACACACTTCAAGCCAAGCCAGAACTACGGACCGGTAAGCAATATTATTATATAATTAAATAATATAACCAATAACGGGCGTTCGGGAAAACGCAACAAATTTAGAATTGAAATTGAATCGCAATCCAGAACTCAAAGAAGAGTATCGAAAATTTATGGCTGAATATGAAGCCCTTGGTCACATGTCTTGCGTTTGTGACCTGGGTTCTGTGAATTCAAAAATATTAATTCCACATTTTTGTATTTTGAGACCTTCGAGTACGACGACAAAGCTTCGCGTTGTGTTTGACGCTTCAAGCAAAACGTCAAACGGTAATTCGTTAAATACAGTCGTGTACGCGGGTCCTAGCTTACAATCGGATATAAACGAGAATTTAACGAATTTCCGTATTCGTGAAGTTATGCAAACTTCACGAATACGGAAATTCGTTAAATTCAAGTGATATTTGTAAAATGTTTCGAATGACCTTGATTGCTGAAGCACAACGTAAATACCAGCATGTTCTATGGCGATTCTCGCAAGATCAACCAATAAAAGTGTATGCCTTGAACACTATAACGTACGGGGTCGCATCTAGTCCTTATTTAGCAATTCGAGTCCTGCATCAGCTAGCAGATGACGACGGCAAGAAGTATCCTTTAGCCAGCAAGGTTCTAAAAAAGGGTTTCTTCGTCGATGATTTGCTTTGGTCTGTAGATAGTTACGAAGAAGCAGCTCTACTTCAAGATGAGTTACTTGAATTGTTGAAGGGGGGAGGTTTCGTTCTACGTAAATGGGCTAGTAACTGTCCACAGCTTCTCGAGCGAGTTCCCGCTGATCATCGAGAAACGCCACTTGCATTCGAAGATGATAAGGATCTATCTTTGAAGGTTTTAGGTCTTCAGTGGCAGCCAGTAGAGGATGCATTCTCGTTTGCGACAAGTATTCCATCTTCACAGGTGATCACAAAACGCAGTATTCTGTCACAGTTGGGTCGTCAGTTCGATCCACTTGGTTTCGTAGCTCCCTGCATCTTCTATGCGAAATGCTTTATGCAGAAACTCTGGACTCAACCACTAGGCTGGGACGACAGGCTTCCCCCAGAGTTAGAGAAAGAGTGGCTCACCTACGTGTCTGAACTCCCGCTGCTGTCGAACTTTAGGCATGATCGTCAGCTCACTGTCAAAGGTCACATGTACTACCAGCTTATATGCTTTTGTGATGCTTCTAGCAAGGGAAAAGCTGCAGTGATTTACCTACGAAGCTTCGACAGTCAAGGTCAAATGAAAGTCAGTCTGGTCATTGCTAAGTCGAAGGTCGCGCCCTTAAAAACAGTGTCCATACCCAGACTCGAATTGATGGCAGCTCATTTGTTGTCGAAATTAGTCAAGTACACGACGTCAGTGTTACTTGAACAATTAGATGTCAACGACGTATTTTTGTTTACCGACTCCTCTGTGGTGTTGAACTGGCTTAACACACCCAGCTACATTGAAAACCTTTGTTGCTACGCGTGTTTCTAAAATATTAGAGACCGTGTCTAGCGAACGTTGGTTTCACGTGAGCGGCGTGTCCAACCCCGCCGACATGTGTTCGCGAGGTGCGCTACCCTCGACGCTGCTAGCAGCAGCATCGGAGTGGCTAGCAGGTCCACGCTGGCTCTACGAGTCCAAGAGGAGTGGCCGATAAAATCAATCGATCAATTCAAATCAAACGATGTACCGGAGTTGAAGATTACTGGCAGCACATCTGTTCACACGCTAGTAACTAGTAATGATAGCACGGAGTCAAACCTGCTATTCGACTTAACTGAAAAATATTCAAACCTTGCTAAACTACAAAATGTAATAGCACGATGTTTTCAATTTATATCAAATTGTAATTCAATTAAATCAAAACGCAACTCGGGTCCACCGCTTTTTTCCGACGTAAGGAAAGCGCACGATGTTATTGTTAAGGCGGTTCAACGTCAGCATTTTCAAGCTGATATCGACGCACTAACTAAAGGAAAAACTTGTAGTTTGTCATTGAAAAGGCTGACACCCTTCGTAGACACCCTTGGTTTCCTCAGGGTGGGGGGTAGACTGTCACTCTCTGAACTGTCATATCAACAAAAGCACCCGTTGTTGCTGCCAAAAAACGGAAATTTCACAAAAATATTAATTGACTATTTTCATAAAGTTTATTTACATGTAGGCCCGCGCACTCTCCACAGTTTAATTAGTCAAAAATATTGGATTATTTCAGCAAGAAGCGTGATAAGATCGCGATCATTGAAATGTATTCAATGCTTCAAGGTTACGCCTGTTTTTTTGCAACCCATCATGGGCAATTTACCGAAGTTTCGTACTGAGGATATTCATAATTTTCATACTGTGGGCACAGACGTAGGAGGTCCGTTCTATACAAAAGAAAGTAATCGACGCAATGCGAAGATTTCTAAATCGTATTTACTGCTTTTCGTCTGTTTTTCAACTCGTGCAGTGCACGCTGAGGTTTTGAGTGCACTTACAACCGAATGTTTCTTTGCAGCATTCGACCGCTTCACTAGTAGGCGCGGATTATGCAATACTCTTGTGTCCGATAACGGAAAAAACTTTGTATCCGCTGGCAAACAACTAGCTGAAATTAGTCAATTTTACAAACAAAATGCTACAGATATAACAATAGGTTTTAATAATCGTAGTGTAAATTGGCAATACAATCCACCAACAGGCAGTCACTTTGGTGGCATGTTTGAAAGCGGTATTAAATCAACAAAATTACTTTTAAAGCGCGTGATAGGCAGTCGTGCATTGTCATTCGAGGAACTTGACACAATTTTCGCCCGTGTTGAAGCTGTGTTAAATTCTCGCCCTTTAACTGCAATCTCGAGTGACCCATCAGAATTCGAGGCGCTCACACCCGGGCATCTTTTAGTAGGTCGCGCATTGCTGGCGGTTCCTGAGTATGATCTTTCTAAGACTCCAATTCACGCGTTAACTCGTTTGCAACTGGTTCAACAGATTTCTCAACGATTTTGGAAATCGTGGAAAACAAATTATCTTCACACGCTTCAACAGCGGCAGAAGTGGCATAGCAAATGTCGAAACATTAAGATAGGGGAGCTAGTATTGATCCATTCAGATGCTCCACCGCTTCAGTGGCCTCTCGGTCGTGTGACGGAGCTATATCCTGGCTCTGATGGTGTAATTCGCGTAGTTAAAATTCGAACTCACAATGGAGAGTATGTGCGACCCGTTGTAAAGCTCAGTCCTCTTCCCTTGGATACGGACTTTTAAGTAATTGTAATCTATTAATTGTTTCCGCATGAACTCGATACCAATGCATCAAGTTTGTGTAATTTAGTTAAGTTAGGAGCTACTATTTTAATACATATAAGACTTAAATCAGTTTGTTATTTACATATACACATTTAATTTTGATTTAAACATTTAATTTACATTGTTTGTACACATTTACAGTCCACACATAATAAATTCAACCATTCCTGGTTCATAAAACTGGAGAATCTGTTGGGGTAGATTCCCGGTGGGGGGTTTATGTTCAATATTGGGCTCGAGACTATCTTTCTCATGAAGTACATTCAAATATTGGCGTACTCATCTATGGACTGGCTTCAAACCAATGCGAGTGATCGCAGTAACAAGAACTTTCAACTGTGACCGCGAGATGGCGGTGAAGTTCCCTTCCTTGTTCGCACATTTGCCGGCCGGCACGCGCTGCACCTTTATTATTAATAAATTGTGAAAAACTGTGAAAAGTGACGTGAAAGTTGTGTCAGTGCAACCAGGAACAGCAGCTGGATCTAACTACATAATAACTGTGAGTCTGAAACTTTACTTGAGCCCAATTCCAAATTTCAGTTTTCAAATCAATGTCGTAGTTTAACCAGTATAAGTTACTAAGAACATTCATTATGTTAGTTACGTAAGCTGAATCATTCTTATTAAAAACCTACGTTTGAATGTGTACCTAGGTACCTACTTAGTACAGGGAGTATTTGAAAAGATTCACAATAGTTGAAATTATTGTATTGTACCCGCCACTGGTGGGTGTGGCTCCGCGGGGATTTTTTTTTTGTTTAACATGGTTATGAACTTCTTTTTTAATGAATTCGCCGTACTAAATACGCACGCGCCGCACGCTGTTTGAAACGTACTTAATTACTTCTCTAAATTCTTGATATTTCGAAATTGATTCGACAATAATTAAATAGGTAGGTACCATGAAAACTAAACATTTTCAGTATTTTTTATTATTGCACCTAATTACCCAACTGTGCTTATGATAACAAGGATTAACAAAATTTGTCATTTATATCGTATATCTTGGGTAAATAAGATTATTTAAATAATTTTCATGATTATTGTCAGTGATTCAGTATACTCGTATATCCTACTTTATGTATGTTTCCAGAACAAACAATAGACTTAGAAACACTCCAAATGTTATCGGAAAATGATGTTAAAGAACTCATACCCATTATAGGCCACAGGGCTAAGTTGAATAGCCAAATAAAGATGATGAAGTTGATAACAGTGCTAAGCCAAGATGCAATCACTTTGGAACTGGTAAATTCTTTCAATGTTTAACATTCTCAATTTCGTTGCCCCCGAGTAGGTACCTGGGTAGATGAATAAGTTAGGCTTGCAAGTTATGATGGTAATGCAAGATAAATACAAAATTATTGGTTTATGGTTTCTTGATGGAATTATTAAAGAATAATATAGTAGAACTGGTGATATGTTTTGTTATTGATTTATCACTGTCAAATTTTTACTGGCTAATAAATAATACACAAGGTATATAAAGTAGGTTTCTCTAATGTATTATTGTAGTTCTTACTGTAGGTGTGTTTTTTATTTATTTAAACTGTGTACCTATGCAAATATTTTTTTTAATATGTAAAAAAATAAATATGTACCTATATTTTTTTAGATAATTTTATGTGTTATTATCACAGCTCATATAATGTCGCCACCTTTTATAAATCGTTAGGTTGTCTCATTATTATTATTATTGCTTACAAGTGATGAGATGAGCTCAGGCATTCACCTGATGGTGAGTGATATGCCAGCCCATAACAGTTGCAGTGCTACCCATTGCTTCGATTTACAATAGTTATTTGTGCAACAAGTGAGCAAAGTTGATGTTTGCTGCGCGTGCTGATTTGAGTCCCGAGCAAGCGAAGGATTCTGTTTGAATCACGAGCGAAGCGAGTGATTCTAGAGTAGAATCCTGAGCGTGTCGAGGGATTCAAAGGCACGAGATGCAAACAACTTTGCTCTCGTGTGACACACATAACTTTTCACTTCAGCAGCGAGAACATTTTTTTCTCGCCGATCGTCTTTTGTTTTCCTTCGAGTTCGAATTCCAAATAATGATTTGTTTTTTTGTTTTGCTCTAAGGTGATAATTATGCCTGACACTTCTCGTTTTTCCGTGTTACGCATACCACTTTAAATAAATGTAAAATAAATTGTCAAAAGAACAGAAAAATAATTGTTAAAATATGTCTTCAAAAATAATAGTAAGTAAATTATTGTTATTATTATTCCCTGTTAGTAAATTAAGCGAATTAAATAAAAAAAAAATATTAAAATCTCAAGAATGTATGATGCGTGGAAAGGAACTTCTGTCAATAGTTCCGTTCCGCGCATCATTCTTGAGATTTTAATAAGTACTTATTATGTTCCGTTCCGAAGAGACATTTTTTTAACAATTATTTTTCTGATTTCTTGCCAATTTATTTTACATTAGTTTAAAGTGGTACCTATGCGTGACACGGAACAACGAGAAGTGTCAGGCAGATCCAATGTCCATGGGCATATTATCTTAGGCGAAACAACATAGTCTGTATGGTTATCCCATTAGTTACTATACATAGGTTACTATAATCTGTGGTTAGCTTTGTCTCACTAGTGAGTAAAAATCGATTTTACTCACTGATTTTAAGCAGCAAAACCTTCATGTTTGAGCTATTGAAGTGAAAAGTCATTGGTAGCACTGCACTGCGCTCATCACGCTATTTTTTACATCACTAATACATTTTAATTGTTATATAATGTACTGTTATTTAGTGCAACTATAATTAAATATCAATATTTTATTCCTAAGCTTTAAGATTTTTATAATTTAGGTATTCCTTAACTATACGTATTCTTTAACCAAAGATACATCTACTTTATGCAGTGTTATTTTTCATATTTTATTTTGTGAGAAGTTTTAGAAATTGCAGTATTTGATTTTGTTATAATAATAAAAGGCATATGGCTTTATTACTTGCTCATCTTACCCCTTTGCAGGTCACTTCCCTCGCCTTAATACAAAAACTCGTTTTAATCATCTGTTTTTTTTTATGTATAGTTATCTAATAATCAGCCTGCTCAACCAAGTGATCCTTTTGAACAAATCCAATCATTAAACCAAGATTGTGAAAGTACGCAGCAACCTGAAGAAAATTTAAGTGAGGAATTAGACACTACTATCTTCCGGGACACAAATTGTGTAATTTTTTTTATTTATTTATTGATCCCTGAGCTGGACATCTGCCTTTTTTAGTTTATGCATTAGTGTGATTATTTTCATATCCATATCTAATTATTTATTACAGGAATTGTACAAAATTCTGATTTCATGTAACGAGGGCAAGTCTCTCTTATTGAAACATAAAGATGGTCTCTTGTGTAATGCCGATAGAAGAAGACTTTGTAATATAATAATCAGCAATGAATTAAAAAATGATCCAGATAAGAAAATTTCTAGTACAAGGCTGTATGCAATAGCTTATCAAATTCCAAAAGTTTTTTTAAAAGAAAATTCCTCTGTATATTTTATCCCTTACACAAGTATTTCACCTATGCAAAAGGTTTCTGCAAAAGGCAAACTATTGGATACGTATCGTCAACGTCGAAGAGAGTTTATTAAGTCTGGTGTTATTGTTGATTATTCGAAACGACGACTGTCTTCAGCAACAAGCTCAGAGGCGGGGTCACCTCGCCCGTCCTGCAGTACTATCCTCGAAGCTGTTGACCAATTAGAAGATACACACAGTGAAAATATTGATGACAAGCTTTTGTGGCTAAATAATTGCTGTGATCCATGGTCCAGGGTTGAAGAGTACTGGAACTGTACAACCAAACAAAGGTTGACACAATTAACTACTGACATAACAGTAGAGGAGTATATCAATAAGTTTAAGGCACTAAGCCAGCCAGGCGGTATATATTTGGTAAGTTTGTACCTAAGATTATTTGTTAATATGTTATATTTGTTGCTATCGTTGTTGTACTGTTATTTTGACTTATCTACTAATAATTGTTTTAGCTAATACAAGACTTCAAAGTTCTCCACCCATACCAAAATAACAATTTGTTTAATAATTGCCAATTAATAAAGCAATTAATAAGAATTAATTTTGCACAGAAGAAACAAGACCAGATCTTAAAAGAAATTTTAACTGATATAGAAAATGATGGTAATTATTTTTTTATGTAAATAAGTGATAAGACTAGCTGGACATTCATCTGATGGTAACTGCCAGCCCATAACAGTTGCAGTGTTATCCATTGCTTTGATTTACAAAGTCATTGGTTGCTTGCATTTCACTGCGCTCATCACTGTGAGATTTTAGATCTTAACTCTCATGTGCCCGGTAATTTTATTAGCTACAGAGCACTCCAAATCGGAATAAAGTAATGCTTACGCATAACTATTTGGCCGCAGAATGTCTTGCACTGCAGTAGTACCCACCTAGTCGTACCCTGCTTAGTAGGCCTACCACCTGGTGATGTCTGGTTTTAACACTAAATTGAAATTTATTTTCAGATTGTCAGGAGATTCTGGATGTAGTTGGGTTTATAAGCTTACCATTTTTGATGTCATCCGCTATAATAAAGAAAGATAAAGCAAAAAAACAATGGAGACCATCATGAAGTTTTACAAAGCTTTATTTGTCATCTGAAGAGTGCTTTAGAAATAGAAGATACTATACATTAAATGCTGAATATCCTGCAGAGAGTAAATATGTATGGCAATTCATTCAAAGAGTTTTGTACAAAATGACTACTAAGTTTGACAAAATTTTTAGAACTGTACGGGCTTTAGCTTCTGATCTCGAATTAGTTGTGTAGATTAAACAAAGTTTTCGGAAAAAAGTTGTCCAACAATGATAACCTGTTTTTTATGTTTTGAAAAATGTATAAATGTGAAACAAATATTCATTCTAAAGTGAATGATAGCTCACAATGAACACAAATTTACTGTTTATCACTGTATTGATGAGGGTTGTGATCGATCATTCTACTTAAAAAATACATTCTGTAAACATATGAATAAATTTCACATACGTCGTACCAGAAAACAGGGTTACTTACCTTCTTCTAGGGACAATATTTTAACTCCACATGCAAGTGTGTATCATGCTAGTACATCACAAGCAGACCAGATAGTAACAGTGTGAATCTTCTAGTAATTTTTGCGAATCTTTTAAATGAAGAAAGCTTAAAACTCTCGGTATCGGATGTTTCAGAATCAAGTACAAACAATAATCATATAGAATTATTTTTATCGTCCTTGTATGCAAACCCTTTGTTGCCCAGAAAAACTGTTCAGGATGTAGTTGAAGGCGTCAATAAACATGTGTGTAGTGCCATATCTTCTAACATAAACCATATTTTTGATAACATAAATCAGTCTACAGCTTTAACTAAGTTAGATCTATTAAAACAAAAAGTGATGTCAGCTGTCAATTCTCCATTGAAAATGTTAACTACTGAATACAAGCGTCTACAATATTTTGAAAAGGTTGGGTCTTATGTAGCCCCAAATGATGTAATTATTGGTCAAAGAAGAACTATTTCAACAAATCGCGGTGTAGTAAAAGCAGCTACAACCAATTGTACAGAGCAATTTGTCTCTCTTAGAAGTGTACTTCAAAAATATTTTTCTTTAGAGGGAGTGTTAGTAATAATAATGTTAGCAATTTTATACAGGGCTCATTTTGGACCAATTTTTGAAGAAGTACAAAAACAAACTAATTTTTCCATTATTTTTATTTATATAATAAATATGTAAGTAACGTTAGTATGTAACATTAGGTAATATTGTTACGTTGCATTTGAATAATATATACTTTTTTAAATTACACAGTATTTTATTATATAATCTGCCTCGTCAAATATACCGTCTCAAAACTTTTTATTTAGTAAACATGTCTTCATGGCTGCTGCAATAGCAGACAAAATTATGAATTACCTGTTCCGCGTTCATATTGTTTTGTAAATTATACGTGTAAAGTCAAACCTCTCATGGGGTGAATGTTTCCACTAATACAAACGTTTCCTATAGGACCTTTCAAATCGCAAAATACTATGCGCTGGTGAGGAGAAAAAAACGTCCTTCAAGAAAATTTATTTATTTTTTATTTTATTTTATTTGGAACACAAACAGTTAAAAGTGACAAATATAGTTACTACACAGATAATTACACAAAAACCAGTAAAGTGTTCACAGAAAAGCTAGTACAATTAAACGGTTCGAGCAAAATACAAGTACCAACAGTTATAAACAAGCGTTTAAACATTGCTTCTACATTAGTTATAAACAAATAAAAACTACTCTAAAATCCAATTAAACATACTAACAAAGATAGGCACAATATCTAAGCCACTTTAAAGTAATCTTAAATAACAATTTTACACTTAGCTTAAACAAAATTTAACTATCATAAATATTAAGTTGCTTTGAGACATCATGAATGTTGTTTCTAAATCTCTGCAAGCTTAAGCCAAAAATATCAACATCTTGGTAAAATTCATTATAAGCTTGGCATGCGCGGATGAGAAACATATTTCTAACATATCTTGTTCTTGTGATTGGAACATGAAAAACGTTATTACTTCTAGAACTTAGTCTAGGACATCTAAATGAAATTGTTGCTTAAAAGGAATGGCGAATCTAAATGATTATTAATCAATTTATAAAGAAATAATTGGTCTCTTTCGGCGCGACGTAATGCTAGAGAAGACATAGAATTAGGGACGGGCTGGTTTGTCTTATAACACTTGAATTTCATGTGTTTAAAAAATTTACGATTAATGGACTCAATTAATTTAACATAATGTTTATACTGGGGATTCCAAATGACTGAACCATACTCAAGCACTGAACGAACAAAACAATTATAGAGCAGTACAAGTGTTGAAGCTTTCTTAACTCCTTACCCATTCTCAACACGAAGCCCAGCATCCGATAAGCCCTTGCAACAATTGAGGTTATATGGGAATTAAAACTCAGTTTATCGTCAACAATTAAACCTAAATCTCTCACCTCATTAACTCTTTTTAAGGGTATATTATTAATGTTATATACATGAAAATAAGGTTTTTTCCCCCTTGTAAATGACATAATATTACACTTTTCAACATTAATATAAAGATTATTTTGTGAACAGTAATTACAAAGAGAATCAAGGTCTTCCTGAAGTAATGAAGTATCCAAAGAGGATTTGATGACTCTAAAAATCTTCATATCGTCAGCATAGATTAAAAAATTGCAATTTTTGAATGTACGCTTTATGTCATTCACAAATAAATTAAATAAAAGGGGCCCCAGATGGGAGCCCTGAGGCACGCCCGAGGTTACAGGGACAAAACTTGAGCAATAACCTTTTATTGCTACCGCCTGAGTACGGTCGCGGATGTAAGACTGTAACCATCGCAGCAAGTCACCGTGGATACCAATACACTCAAGCTTTTTGAGCAGCAATGTATGGGAAATTTTATCAAAGCACTTTGAGTAATCCGTGTAAACAACATCAACTTGGTGTCCCAGGTCCATTGATCTAGCTACCTGACTTACAAATTCACACAGATTAGTCTCTGCGCTTCTCTTTATCCGGAAACCATGTTGTTCACTTATGATAAGTGGCCCAACGGACGGATATAAGATGTCATAAATAATTTTCTCAAACATCTTTGCAATCGTACAAAGCTTAGATATAGGTCTATAATTGCGTACATCATGCTTATCACCTGATTTAAAAACTGGAACCACGTAGGACTGTTTCCAAACCTCAGGCATTACACCCACAGAAAGTGATAGATTAAATAAGTAAGATATTGGTTCAGACAAACTATACCTACAAGATTTAAGGAATATAGGAGGTATACCATCCGGTCCACAACCCTTTCTTTCATCCAATAATTTAAGGTATTTATTGACGGTAACTTGGGATAAATGGCTAACTGAACCCAATGGTAAAATACTGTCCTGCGCATGATCAGCACTTATATTTGAGGGTACACCCTTGTCAGACTCAAAAACAGATTGAAAATAATCGTTAAAGAGGTTACACAAACTCACTCCCCCCGAACCAACGTCAGTGTTTAGATGGACAGTATCAGGGATAGTCCCCGAAGATTTTCTTGACTTTATGAAAGTCCAGAAATATTTGCTGTTATTCTGCAATTTATTCTCAGAATCTGAAATAAACGAGTTATAGCATGCTAAATTTTTTTGGCGGCGTTCACGAAGTAACGTAAAAGTTTCGTAGTCACAAAGTCTACCATATAATTTCCACTTTTTATGGACTTTTAACTTCTCTCTTATAATTTTAACTAAAGGCTTGGAGTACCATGAAGGGAAACTAGACGCACTTCTTATGGACTTTGAGGGGATGTGCTTAGTTATTACATTATTTACTATTGTATAGAAAATAGATATAGCCGAATCTATATTGTTACTATAATATAAGTCACTCCAATCAGCCCGAGACAATGCAGTATTTATTTCACTATAGTCAGCAATACGGAATAATTTAACTGTTCTAGATCGATCATTGAGATTTTTGCCACGTGCCAAGTCAGTGACAATTACTAAGGCAGGATGATGTGCATCCTCGGGGACAAGTGGGCAAGTACATCGGTTCACTTTACAGAATATACTACTTATAAGTAAATCCAAACACCTTGAGTTTGTATTGATAATACTATTATACTGTTCAAAGTCACACACAGACAGGAAACCATACAAAGCCTGGACCAATTCATCCCCTGAACTCGTATTAGTGATAACATATGATGAACCATTACTAGACCAATTAGCATGGCTAAAATATACGGGACAACTGATATTTTTAATTTTCTATGGTGGTCCAATAGTGAAAACAACGTATTGGTGCGTTCTTTCACCCTATGCGAGATTTCTATATTTCAAATAACACGTTTAGCTACTAGTAGCAATTTATATTTATTACTGCCAGCAATAATAAACTATCCCTAACTATCCACGAATCCCAGGGTCTAACGAGCGGGACGGTGTTTGTGGTGCGAGTGTCACAAATGCCTAATAAGATCTACGACAGCATCCCGCACGCAGTCGTCGTCATATCTAGGCACACCAGCAAATGTGTCTACTATACGGGACGTTGTGCTGATGATGCCATAGTACGATTAATATCCGAAGCACAGGCGGCGACTCCGTGCGACATTATTAATTACAACTTAAAAAGGGCACTAAAATATCGGGACGACAACGTCAAAAAGCAACTCCTCCAGAGATTTGAGTCAGACGTGGAGCGACCACAAGTTGCACAGGAGGAGGTCTGCGAAATTCGTCCCACAAGCACATTTTCTAAGACACTACAAGCCCTCAGTCGGGCTTTACTCAAATAATATTTAATGAGTAGAATGGCAAATTGTACATAAAAATAAAAATAATAATTTAAAAAATTTATGGCAGGAACAGCTGCAACAAACAATAATAATAATAAGATAAAATAGGTTTTTTTTATGAAATAGTAAAAATGTATGCAATATTAAGAAACAGTACAAATTGAAAAATAATAATAACATTATTGTACCTGTGAAAAAACTGTAATCATAAATAATATATATGTATAATAGCAAATTGAAAATAATAATACTAATAATAAAAATAAAAATAAAAAAATAAATAAATAACTAGCTTAAACAATTAGCAATAAATTCTAATGTAATCAAGTAATATGTATGATTTCTAAATTATAATTAATCTTAGTATTTAAACACACAAATGTACTAATAATAGATACTAATTAAACATTGTTAGTCTTAAGGAATAGTTAGAACACAGATATAGATGGGGCTATGACTGTGGGGGACAAGACCAACTGTCCCCACAAAACGGAGAACAATACCTTTCTCCTGATTGACGAATGATACGTTACTTGTAGAATAAATAATATATAAGGAAATGTAAAAAAAAAGACTAACACAAACAAAAAAGAGTGCGGACCAAAGAGTCCGCAGAAAACCAAATGAGATAAAAAAAATACAAAGTACCATAAACTATATATATTGAAATTATTGACACATTTGTTTGTTGAATATTACATTAAAATTCCAACCAATTCGTTGCAAGAAATTCTCCATATTATAACAAATGTATCGAACGTAAACAAAGAATCCAAGTACAACTATTGTGTAATAGTATCATGAAAACATCGTAAAGCGGCAAGACAACTGCTTACACCCTATGAATATTTTCAGAATAGAAAGCAGAGCTTACACACCCCTCTCAAGTTTGTTCGTCACCCTCACTACCCTTTGTTGTCTGCTTGCGCTCAAAGGACCTCATCTCATCCAAATATACACACAAACATAAGCTCCGCTTCTAAGCTATTCTCAGTGCTTAAATATTTTTTTCAGGTAGTCTTGAACTTGAAGCCAATTTTCAAAGGCTGTAAACATTGAATTTAAAATAACTCATTACCTTGTATCCATTCAATCGACACCACACGATTTAAAGTTAATAGAAATGAAAAACGCAAATAAAATGTGTGTTGGGATTCGAAAACACGTTTTCAACATGTCATTTCGATGAGCCCATTGGCACATCATAGTATGATAAACTATCAAAGAATTTTGTACCGACATTACGCTACAGAAATAATTTTCTAGAATTAATGTATTTTAATGTTGATTTCAATTCGCTAGCAAGTATGATATTTAGCAAGTATGATTTGCTCTTCCTCGTGAATGTATTGTGCTAAATCTACTCTTTATTTAATGTGCAATTAAAAGAATAACTTTCGCTTTTGTCTTTGAATTATTTCATAAATGGGAGTAAAGTTTTTAAAGATAATAGGAAGATTATGGTGTCTGGCGTACGAGACGCATAATTTGCGTATTTTTGAGTCAGATGTAGTTTGATCAACAGGTATTCACAAACAATCACAAGTTTGTACCAAATAATTGGCTATATTTTTTTCATAGATCAACAGGCACTAGTAAAATTAGCTGAAAATGTAACAGAAATTTATAGTATATAAAGTTATAAATGGAATGATGAAAGTTAATACTAACTTATATTATATAAATAGATAATACTTATAATATTAATAGGTCTAGGTTATACACTTGTTGTGTCTAGTTGTTTGTCATCTATCTTAATAAAACAACTATAATTTATAAAATATTATATTTTTCTTTGTTATTCATTAAGCATCTTAACAATGAAATTGATAAATATATTTTCGAA